>JAEQBH010006541.1:0-231872 GCA_016808115.1 Tetrastigma voinierianum | reverse complement strand
TGCTAAAATTGATAACTCTCTCAATTCATTCTCGGTTTCAAGTGAGAGCAGGATGTATCAATTTAATTACCTGAGCAAATTAGATCATCAATATCGGGTTCCATACCTTCCCGAAATTATTCATCACTCTCAAGAATGCCTTCTGTGTCATTCGAGAGGGCTACGGGGGAAATCGGGCTTGGAACCGACCCGGATTGTGGGTATAAGGGCGACATTGGGATCAATTCAAGGAAATCATAAAAACCGACAAGTCGAATTATAGCGAAGTTCAGCAATAATGAATAAAATTCCGCGGGAAAGACAATTTTCGACAATGGCGTCATTTCAATGGGGTTGGGTTTCTAAATCTTGGATTACACATACATTGGCTTTAACGTCAAGAAAACCACTTTGTAAATCGAAACTATTAGTTGAAATCCAAAATTTATCTGGAATTCCAAACTACAGACGATAATTTGAAAAATATAAATTTACATTCAACTACACCCTTCTGGCTGCGTTCAAATCCAAATTTGAATGAAATACAAACTAATCTAAAATAAAATTGAAGAAAGAAGAAAAGAAAATTAAAATACGAGGCCTTGACCGCCAGATCACTCAGCCGGTCGCCCAGGCTGCGTTCATTGGTAGCGGCCATTATTTATAGGAGTTACAGTTGGGCCCTAATTTGATGCACTTCTTTTTGAGCTGCGGTTTAAAATGACGATTGGTTGTTGATCTTCGCGACATCAATTCTTGTCGCGACCTCTCTGTTGTCTTCAGTCATGTCGCAGAGTCTTTGTTTAGTCGCGACGTGTCTTTGGTGTAAGGCGATCGCGGCGACAAGAGACGTCGCGACCTTAAGCGTAATGCATTTGATGTCGCGACAAGCGGATGTTATCGCGACCTCTTCTTGTAGTGGTTATCGCGACCTGCGGATGTTGTCGCGACCTCAAGTCTTTACAATTGATGTAGCGACAACCTGGTGTTGTCGCGACCTTCTTCTCTTACCAATGTTGTTGCGACCACTGAATGATGTCGGGACTTCCCCTCTGTGTAGTTGATGTCACAACAGCTTGATCTTGTATGACCTTCTTTTTAAGTGCGCGTGTTTGCGACCATTAGTTTCCTTTCAGCGATGTCGCGTATTTACCTTGATCTTGAGGTCGCGACTACTTCTTTGAAGGCGATGTTGCGACCTAAATGTTCAGTCAATTTTTTTAGCTCATGTCGCGACTTCTTTTTGATGTCGCGACATCATATCCACTGTACTGAGTTAAATTCTATCGCGACCTCTGAATGATGTCGCGACATCATTTCTTCTTCTTTATCAATTTCTGGTTGTTTAACCTTGAGCTCCTTTCACGCCCATCTCGCTTTGTCTTCAATTATGCTTCAATTGCGACTGGACCTTTGTAATTGTAACCCGAAGATGCATTTTGATTGTTGTCAAAGCTTCACGACATCAAATTCTTTAATCCTTTTGCACTTCTCTTGCTGCAACTTCCTTCAGCCCATTATATCAGTATTGACCACAGTGCGCTCGGCACTGCATTTTCTTCTTCTTTTCAATTTCCCTACACCATAATGATTAAGGTAGAAGTATTCCATCTTCCTGCATGTGTCAGTCACATTTATATAAAAATCAATTAGAAAAATGGACTCAAAATAGATGACTTTTAAGCTCATCAAACTCCCCCAAACTTAAAATTTTGCTTGTCCCAAGCAAAGAAAGAAAAGATTTGTTTGTCCACAAACAAAAAAATGACTTTATTTTACGTTACGTATGGTAGCATCAATTTAATTAAATTGAAATTGCATTCTTTTTCCTTTGTATTCAGCTTTAAGTCAGATAAAGTTAGTTTCCTACTCGTTCAGTGTACATAACGAAATTGTTGAATTTGTTTTACAAGCAGTCACAGTTAATTGATTCTTTGAAGAATGTGAGTTGGTTTCTTTCTCATTTTCTTAATGAGTCAAGTGCCCGCCAGAGGATGTTCACGGTTTGATCTTTTCACAGATTTTCCAAATTCCATAGGCTTATTTGTTCCATATTAGTCTCCACTAATGTAGGTGATTACAACCTTGGTCAATCGGGTCTTTTGGGCTTGCAATGTTAGGTTTGGGTAAGGGGTAGGATGGATGGAATTTTTAGGTTAAGATTACCCGATACTCATTCCTTTCTTACTCATACATTTGTCCCCTTTTCCTCCTTGTAATTTCCTTATCGCTCCCCCAAACTTCGTGTTTGGGATACCACCTTGATTTTCTTCTATTCAAAACTGTATGTTCCCATTTCTCATTCATAATTCAAACTGGGGAAATTTTCCTTCTTGTCACCTTTCAGGAATAGTGCAATGTTTTGTCTTCTTAGGCTTCCTAACCTCTTAGCGAACTTTGGGTTAGTAACTCCCATACCCGGATGGCATTAAGTGCTGGGTGTTGAAACACCCCTAAGAACTTAATTGTTCAAAAGTTGAGCCACAGACAAAACCTATTCATAAGCTTTTCTTTTGTTGTATTTCTTTTTCTCTTCATTCCCTTTTCTGTATTTTCTCCTTGAGTTCCTCAAGAAATTTACACTCCCCCAAATTTTATTTGTTACTCTCTTTTTGAGTTCTTTGGTAATCACGGAGTTCTTTAGAGATTGATTACGTAGAATGGGTTAGTGTTTCCATTGGCTTCTTCGAGAATAAGGCTTGTTTTGGCTCCAATTTCTAGAACTAAAGTGTATGCATTAGCATATGAATAGGGATAAGCTGAATGGCTCGAACTTTCCAGAATGGCATGCATCATTTCTTGTTGATTGTATCCTAGGATTTCGCCTTGATCATTGTCTAATAAGTTCTAGAATTTGGGTTGGTCTTGCTTGACTAACCACGAGGATTTCTTGGCTCATATCGGTGGATAAGAATTTAGATGATGTTATTTCAACGGGTTCCTTGACTCCTTTGTTCATACCCTGAGCTTCGAAAATTGTTTTTGTTCCTTGATCGTATAGCCTTCATGATACAGACTTATCGGCCAAAATTCAAACTAAATCCTTGATTTGTGTTTCAATTAGAATTGCATGTTATTCAGCCCTTATCTTTTGCATTGAATAGAATTATTAAGTTAATTCTCAAATCAGAAACTAAAATGAAACAAAAATAAAATTCATATATTATGAACAACCAATTTGCAAGTCAGAAGGAAATCTATTTAAATATCAAAACATTTGATCTGTACAATGTTTTCTCACGGTTACTTTGTATCTAAGTTGAGAAAAACCCTTTATTTCTTGATCTAAATCTATATATTCTTCGGAAGGTTGTAGCTCAGCTTGAAATTTGGCTCACGGACCTTGAGTTCTTAGCGATTCGGCTCTTAACAAGGTTGTGCAACAAATTAGAGTACGCCTCTCCTTTTCTTTGGAGCTTCTTGGTTGATGGATTCTAACTAATCCATATTCCCCTTCCATCAACAATTCTCTTGCTATTACCTGTTTTATGGAATAGCAGATGGAATTTATTTGTTTAGGCTCATTCATTCCATAAAACTGTGTTCAAGCTCCTGAAGCTCTGCTTCTCTCATTCTCCTTCTCTCCATTCTCTTTGTTCGTTTTTTCTTCCGTTGTTCTCCCATCAGCATAGTGCTTTTCGTTTCTTGGGAGGCAAACCATTTGTCCTTCTTTATATTTTCAATGAGTGGATTAAGTGAGATTCCTCGAACCTTGCTCTTCAGGTAATTCCAACAGAGGTTCGTGGTTTTGATAGAGAATTTTGAAAGTTTTTCTTGAACTTGTGGTCCTCTGATTATTCCCCTCGGCGAGTGTATCAAAACACATTGGTTGATTAAATTTAAATTTATGTTTTACGCATTAATCACTATTTATTACTTTCTGTTTAATTTATCGTCTTGTCTAACTTGGTGAGAATGTCTTGTCATTAAATTTAGGGCAAAATTGACAACTGCCTAGCTGGCAATTTATCCTCTTTGTCGCGACATATTTTTGTTGTCGAACACAAATTGCTCCGTGGGAGAGACCGAGTCCTCTTAAGGTTGCGAGCATCGGGCATCTCGGGACATTGTCAAGTTGTCGCGACCTCTCTTTTCTATTACGAAGGGATTATTAGCATCGCGACCCCGAAATTTATGTCGCGACCTCGATTTTATTTCTCAACAAAACTTTTTGGTGTGACGTCGGCCTTGTTCTTTCGCCCGACCAGGCTAAGTCACGACGTAACTTTGTTTTGACTTGATTTACTGATCACGACATAAGTTTTTATTAAAGTAGCGTGATGCAATTTTGCCTCCGATGACACCATGATCAGTTAACCAGTTCTCATAATGAACAACCATTTCACCGCAACCAATTGAATGTGTTATTCATTCCGCGGAATTTATATAGGAAGGAATGCTCCCCTTTTTGTCGTTCTCATACGCAGAGATTCTTTGAGTTGTCTTGGAAGTTCATTCCTTCTTGCCTGAGCCATTTCTGCATAAGTACTCTGCAACATTTACAGGAAGGATTCAATTAAACAAAAATTAACTTCTTAAGTACTAACTAATCATTATAATAACTATAGAAAACAAAATCAAGGTTGATTCAAAAATTTCAAAGTCATGAAATTAAAGTCTCATGGGTTGCCTCCATCAATTTGCTCGATTTTGAGTCCTTAAATTTGGACTTCTTTGTTTGATTTTCTTTCTCTCGATGAACTTCTTTGGCAGCTCTTCTTTTCGCTTCCCTCCATACTTTTGATAATGCTTCAGTCTTTGTCCATTGACTTTAAATTCCTCCCTAGCATTAGTATTGAGTGTTACTGCTCCAAAAGTAGTGCTTGACACCACGGTATATGGTCCACTCCACCTTGATTTCAATTTTCCTGGGAACAATCTTAATCACAGGTAAAATAACGAACTCGATCCCCTTTCTCACGAATTCCTTCTAGAATCCTTTGATCATGCCATTTCTTTGTCTTTTCTTTGTATATCTTAGCATTATCACTTAGGCTTCATTTCTACCAGTTCTTCGATTCATACGGTTGAAACGATCTCTCTCTTCCTTTGCCATTTCAAATCGAAATTCAGCTTCTTGATGGCCCACATAGCCTTGTATTCCAATTGAGGAGTGACATGGCTTGCCAAATACCAATGCAATATAGGGATCCCAATGGGAAGTTTGAATGTCTGATCCTGTAGGCCCAAAGTGCATCATCAAGTTTGGAAGACCAATCCTTCTGGCAGACTTCTGATCTTTTCGGGGATCCTTTTTAGCCTCCGGTTGAAACTTACCTTGCCCATTAGTGCAAGGGATGATAAGCTAGGCTCATTTTATGTTTGATCTCATATGCGCTCATGAGCTTTGCGAAAATTTTGTTTTCTTAGTGGCTTCCACGATCAACGATGGCAGTCACAGGTGTTCCAAATCTGCTCAATATGTTCTTTTCGCGAGAAACTACATATTTGTATTAACATCATTCCTTGGAAATGACTATTGCTTCCACCCATTTAGAAACATAATCCTTTGCTAGCGATTATATACGGGTTTGCTGATTGTGGAAGGATCCCATAAAATCTATCCCCATACATCAAAAATTTATATAATAGCTGCCTTGTAGGGGCATTTCATTCCTATTCAGTATTTTAAATCTTTGGCATATCACATAATTTGACCCATTAAGTGCGGAGTCCACGAAAGCAGGTTGGCCAGTAAATCGATTGGGTATCTTATGAAATACATTTCTTTCTCGAGAAAAATACCCCATCACGGTGATACATAGCATTCATTCATAGTCCTACTTTGTTCACCCTCACGCTGCTCTTATAATCCTTATCAGCTCCCTGTACCCAAATAATAATTGGTCATCCCGGATATAATACCTGTGTCGATCTTGAGCTTTTCTTTGTTGGTGTTTGGTCGAGAAGGAACTACTCCACAAGCTAAGTAATTCTAATTCCCGGTATACCATAGCATTTTGGAATGACAATTATGAAATAGTTGCTTTCGTCACAGAGCTCTCTCTTAATCTTATCTCCTCCTCTTACGCTTGATTTCTGCTGTACGGACAAGTGATCAGCTATCACATTGTCACATCCCTTTTTATCTCTAATTTCCATATCAAACTCTTGCAGTAGTAGCACCCACCTTATCAGTCTTAGCTTAGCTTCCTTTTTTGACATAAGATATTTGATGATTTGCACGTAATTACGTGTGAAATATAACATGGGATCCCAGGAATGTATGTACGAATTTTTCACAAGCAAACTATTGCTAACATCTCCTTTTCGGTTGTGGAATAGTTTTCTTGTGCTTCATTGAAGATTACGCTAGCATGGTAATATGGCTCTGGAATATTTTCTCTTTTCTTTGCCCCAACTGACTCGAATTTGCGAAATCAGCGGCATCATTACTTGATTCACGATCCCGATGCAGTGCGGCTATGATGAGTGCTTGAACCAATATGATGTAATTTCTTAGCGGCCTTGCGGGAATCATCAAAATTAAATTTTGTATTAACACTCCAGTGTCTGCATAGTGGTCACGTATTCTTGAGAAGTCTTTGATGAATCTCTGTAAAATCCGGCATGCCCCAGAAATTCTTATCCTTTTTATGCTGTGGTGGGAGGTGCAAGGGTTTTGATAATAGAAATCTTGGATTGAGTCCGCCTTCTAGCCACAGTAGCATAAATTTTATGACCCGAGAACAATACCTTCTTGTTACCATGAAATGGCATTTTCCCAATTTAGTGTAGTGATTGTCCTTGCATCTTTGAGTCTTTGTTTCGGGTTGTTCAAACATTGTTCAAAAGCTGGACCCATACCTTTGTGAAGTCATCCATAAAAATTTCCATAACTTCTTCTACCAAATTACGAGAACATTGACATCATACATCTGGAAAGTAGCGGGGAACATTGCATAGCCCAAATGGCATCATACGAGCAAAGGTGCCATAAGGGCACATGTGAATGTGGTCTTCTCTTGGTCCTCGGTCGCAGTGCAATCTAGTTTAGCCTTTGAATATAGTCGAAACAAAGTGAGGATGTCTTGATAATGCATCGGTATCGATCGATGAATGGCAAAGGAAGTGATCTTTCACGGTTCTTTGTGTGCGGCTTCACGTAATCAATTCATACTCTCCATCCTATCACGTTCTTGTTGATTAATTCATTTCTTTCATTGCGGATTACGGTAATCCACCTTCTTTGGAACCATGGGTAGAAATTTAACGAGGTATCGAAATTGCATAGATAAAACCGACATTTAACCATTTAGTACCTCATTCACGACTACTTCTTTCATTCTTGGATTAAGCCTTCTTTGATGTTCAACGAGTTCATTTCTTCTAAGTATTTTGTGCATGCATATTGATGGTGATACCTTTTAATAATGATAGGCGAGCTATAGACTCCTTGGATTTCTCAAGAATTTCCGGCAACCTCTGTTCCTCATCACTAAGTCTGCAGAAATTATTCTTGGTTTACTCTTTGGCGACAGGTGGCATACTTTAATATTGGCAACACCTTTAGAACTATAGCCCTTCCTTCTTGGTTTCTTGATGAAATTCCTTTTCTTCTAATTTGAACTCTTTTTTTCTCGAGTTTGTTGAGACTCATCCTTTCTCGGAGTAGAATGTAAAGCTGATGTACGGAAAATGCGAATCAAAATCTTCAAGATCTTGGGTATCTCTTTTCATTGATGATTGAAAATTGGGCATTACAATCATAGTAAATTGAGGTTGTCGGCGTATACATCTTCTATTGACCTTACATCTTCCCTCTCTGTGTCGCTCCTCGAACTTCGGCTAAATTGAGTGGCTTTCTCTTCTCCAACTCTGAGAGTAAGAATTCCCTTCTGCATATCGATTCGTTGCTCAGGTTACCCAGGAATGGCCTTCCCAATGTGAGGAGGACTTGTGTATCTTCCTCCATATCCGGTGCGATGAAGTCTCTTTGGAAAAATAAAGTTCCCGCCTTTGCCGGCACATCTTCTATGATTCCTTGGGTTTGCGGGGTTCTATACGCCATTTGGAGAGTAGCGCTGAGTGGGAGCAAGCTCCCCCAAACTTAACTTCTTGGCAACAGAATAAGGCATTAAATTGATGCGGCTTTTTGAGTCACGGAGAGAGCTCTAAAACTCAGGCTCTCGATGGTGCGAGATGGTGAAGCTCCTGGATCCTTCATCTTTTGGTAAGCCTCTTGATCCTTAGTATTGCAAGTTGCAGTCAGGTTCACAATTCCTTCTTGACCCAATCTTCCTCTTTTTCTCGGTATGTCTTTCAAAACTTTGCATAAAGTGGCATCGAGTGACCAGCCTGTGAAGGCATGCGTCTCTGGCTTGAAAGGTTTTCAATAACCTTGCAAAGCGTTCATCTATCTTTGATTCTATGACCTGCGTGGAAATGGGACTGCCGACGAGGTTGTTACGGGTTTTCTTCTTACTTCATTCTTCTCCCACGGACAAACTGTTCCTTCTTTCTTTCTTTCTCGGTGTTTGCATTATGCAGGCTTTCATCTCCTTGTTGCTTTCATCTTTTGTCCTCTTCTCCAAGTCTTTCCCACTTACATTTGCACCGCCATACGAGTCTTTTTGGATTCTTCTTTGTGTCAGGAAGGCATCTTTCATACAGTTTGCGCGAGTTTAGGGCCGGTGCCTATCGTGTCCTCAGAGTTCTTGAGAGAAACATTAGTGGTCTTACGAAAAATTTGAGAATTAGCATTTGAGGCTAGTCTGCGAAACTTTTGTTCATGGAGTTTAACGGATCTTGTTGTCCCCCATGAATTGCAGCATTTAGAGTCTTCAAATGGTGGGGCTCTCGACCACGATATTCATTTACGCTTCCTCCTCCCTTCTTTCTTCTTTGTTGGAACCTTGGTGAGCTGCGATATCATACTAGCGAGGATCTTGTTCATGCCTTTGGCGCCATGAGGCCCCTCCACCATATGAAAAATTTTCATAGTTTCCTCGATCTTTGGATGATAGTGTCTTTGAAGGTTATGATTTGGTTTGAGTGATAACTTCTTGGCTCTCCCAAGTACTTAGCCTCCTCGACATCATAAAGCAGTTCTTGGTGGAGTACCTCACCTTCCTCTCAATAGTTCCTCTCAAATTTGCTCCTATTTTCATGAACATTGTGCATCTTTCTCTCTTGTCCATTCTATGCATGATGGCATCTAACTGCCTCCATAGGTACATTTATCTTACTTCAGCTCATGAATCCTCTTCCCTCTGCCAATTACTTTTGAAAACTCGATGGAGCTTTCATATTGCATTCTTAGTCCTCAATCGGATCTCTTACCTTTTCGACACTCTTACGTTTGAATGCTCCCTGACCATGAAGCATCAATAATACCCTTAGATGTATCATTCAATGCATGATACTATGTCCATTTGGGTCTTCAAGTCTATCCCATGCATCGGACATCTTTTCAGCAACCTTTTGAATCTCTCCCATGCTACATAAAGGCTCTCATCTTCCCCCTGTTGGAACACAATTATCTCCCTCCTTCTCTCTGAGGTGAGTGATGGGGGGAAAAATCTACCCAAGTAGGCTTCTACAAGCTCCTCCCAAGTATCAACAGAACCATATGGTAGAGATTCATACCATGTGGCTTCTGTATCTCTTAGAAAATGGAAATAAATGCAGATTTAATGACCTTTAGTCTCACCCCATTCAACTTTCTTGTGTTTGCCATTCTAAGAAACCTTCCCGAGATGTTTCGTTTGGGTCATACGTAGGATGACGATCTTGTTGATGAACCATTATGTCAGTCTTGGCTTTAGTTCAAAATTATTTGCATCCACTACGAAATTTGTCACGATTGCAGTATTCATCTGAATAATAGGTCTCAAAAGTCCTCCATTGTATCGGTGATTGGAGGCCTTACGGATTACGTGCCGTTGTCCTTCGATGCAGTCTGGCCTTTCATACGCCATAGGCGGGTTTTCGATATTTTACGCCTTTCTCAAGCACGAGTTTTCTTTCTAGTTCGTGCTCTGGAATCAGATCGGTGTTACGTTTCCAATGCATTAAAGTTTTCTGAAATCAAAACACACTTATATTAATAGGATTAGTCGAGCCCGACAAATATTTTTCAATATGGCTCGTTGAAAGTTAGTGTAAAATAACCCTTTGCCATGAAAAACTATTTTGTTCTTTTTCTTTTAAATGTCGAGTGCTTGTTTCCTTAACCGTCATAATATTGATCTACCAAATTCTTTCGATCCCGACAGCGGCATGCATAAAACTTGTTGTGGGATCAAGACGTACAAATTTATAACACTATCGAAAACATTGTCTAATCCACAACCTTGATGCCATAAAACTTGTTGGCCAGGACCAAAGAAGACGTATCGTTATAACCTTCGCCAAAGACTATTGTCTAATCCCCGGCAACGACGCCATAAAACTTGTTGACCGTATATGTCTTAGCTATTTGATTAGTTCGAAGATTGTTTCAATTTGAGTAAATTGTTTACTGAGTGGTTTTGATCCGTTATGCTACAAGTGCACAGGTCGGACAAGTAGTAAATTGGATTTAAGTCCAGATACTCCCGATCCACAGAGATCAAAAATTTTCAATCAACTACTGACTATAAAGCTCTATATACTATTTGGACTATAATGGACAATTTGAATCAATCGTTAAAGCCTTGAAATAATGAAAACCTAAAATAATATGAATGAATAGCAAATGAATGACAACTGAAATAATGAAATGACAAATTTAGATTGAACATTTATCTGTAAAGTGAACATTGAAAATAAAGCTATTGTGAAGAATCAATTCCTACAGCTTGTATGGTAATTTTTTGCTTTCTGAACCACATATTTTAAAACTAGTCCAAGGAATGTGATAGTACAGCTGGATCTCTCAAAACCACACCGTTCATCATCTCACCTTCACCGTTTCTCTCAAATACAGTGGGCTAGATAACTACTTTTAATCACAGGTAGCCTTGTTGCAGGTCTTTTTCTTTCTCAATACTTCATACCCATAACATGGACTGTATTAAACCTTAGCTCCTTTGTATAGTCATTGCATGGGTTTACACCATACTGGTTCCTCTTCCTCAAAAATAGAACAACTCATTCTTTCCTTGATTAGATCGTTGCTAACACGGGATTGAATTCACGATTCGAATTGAGGCAAACTCTCTGCATGCTTAAATTGATAACTCACTCAACTCATTCTCGGTTTCAAGTGAGAAGAGGATGTATCAATTTAATTGAAGCACATTAGATCATCACTCTCGAGATGCCTTCTCTGTGTCCTCGGAGGGCTTCTTGGAAATCGAGGCAGACAACCCCATTATGGGTATAAGAAGTGACATTGGGATCAATTCCAGGAAATACGCAAAACCAGCATGTTGAATTGTAAACTAAAGTTCAGCAATAATGAATAAAATTCTGTAGGAAAGATAATTTCGGACAATAGCGTCATTTCAATGGGAGCTGGGTTTCTAAATCACTGGATTACACCATACATTGGCTTGCTGATCAAGAAAACCAACGTAAATCGGAAGCGGTAGTTCGAAATCGAAAATTTGTAGACTAGAAACTGCAGGCAGTGAACGAAGAAATATAAATCTACATTTCAACTACGCTACATTCGCGTTCAAATCCAAATTTGAATGAAATACAAACTAATCTAAAAATAAAAAAACAAAGAAAAGAAAATTAAAATCGAGGCCTTGGCCTTGAATCTCTCAGCCGATTAGCGAAGTTTGCGTTCATTCGATGTGCCATTATTTATAGGGTTAACAGTTGGGCCCCCGATGCACTTCTTTTTTGAATTTGCGGTTTAAAATGGCCCGATTGGTTGTTGATGTCGCGACATCAATTCTTATCCGTGACCTTTGTTGTCTTTAGTCATGTCGCGAGTATTTATTTGGTCGACGTGTCTTTAATTGTAGGCGATGTCGCGGCGAACAGGGCGTCAGCGACCTTAGCGTGCGTGATGTTGCGACAACTGGTTGTTGTCGCGACCTCTTTCTCTCTGTAGTGGCTGTCACGACCTCTGGATGTTGTCGTGACCTCAAGTCTTTACAATTGATGTCGCGACAACCTGGTGTTGTCGCAACCTTCTTCTCTTACCAATGTTGTCGCGACCACTGAATGATACAGCGACCCTTCTATGTAGTTGATATCGGCGAAACGATTCTTATCGCGACCTTCTTTTAGTGCATCGATGTGCGACCGTGGTTCCTTGCAAGCGATGCCAGCGGCTATTCTGCCGATCTTGAGGTCGCGACTACTTCTAGCACGGAAGAGATGCGACTGAAATGTTCGATCCGATTTTAGCTCATGACTTCTTTTTGGTGTCAGCGACATCGCATCAACATCTTGGTTAAGTGCATCGCGACCTCGATGATGTAGCGACATCATTCTTCTTCTTCATCAATTCCGGTTGTTTGACCTTGAGCTCCTTTCACGCCCATTTCGCTTTGTCTTCAATTATGCTTGATTCGCGTTGGACCTTTTGTAATTAACCTTGGCAGATGCATTTTGATTGTTTTCAAAGCTTCACGACATCAAATTCTTTAATCCTTTTGCACTTCTCTTGCTGCAACATCCTTCAGCCCATTATATCAGTATTGCCTGACCACATTACTGCTCTTTTACTGCGTTTTACTTTCTTTTCAATTTCCCTCGCACGGTGGGTGAAGTTATTCCATCTTCCTGCATATTAATCAGTCTTTTTATATAAAAATCAATCAGAAAAAATGGACTGAAAATAGATGACTTTTAAGCTCATCATTCGACGTCCCTCAACCAAGTGTTTCCACCCATAACTTTCGCCTCGACCGTCCAAAAAGCTTGTCGTTTCTGTCATTTGTCCTTAAACGATGGCATCTTCCATGCGGCAGAAAACGGAGAAAAATCGCGAACCATAGCGATTTGAAGGCGTATCTTGCGATCGAGTGCTCAAATCGAGGATCGCCGAGTGTCGATAGCGATGGGAAGGGCTAAACCCATTGGGTCGAAAAGTGGCAAGCCAGAATGGAACCCGTAAGATACAAAAAGAGGGGTGCAGCACGAGGACTTCCCACGAGGTCAGCCATCTTGGTACTTCTCTTGCCCAATGCAGCTCAAGCGCGGAGTTACGATGGGACCGGTGCATTAGATCTTTGGTATGATTACTTACCCGGTCATGTTCCTCGATCGCGATTACTCTTAAATCCATCGTTTTACGTCTTCTGATCAAATTATCTCCCGTTCCATGCCAATGACCCTAGCGCCTCATGAGACATGTCCTCACCGATCCCCTATGAGACCCTTCCCCTCCATTGCGGTTCAACCTATCTCCACCAAGCGTTTCCACCCATAAACTTCGCCTCGAACATCCAAAAAGCTTGTCGTTTCCGCCGTTCGTCCTTAGACGATGGGATCTTGTATGCGGAAGAAAACGGGGAAAATTTTTAGACTCGCGATTTTGATGCTTTGTATATTTCAATCGGTCGGATCAAGATCACACGGGCGCCCGATGGCGATGGGAAGGGCGAACCATTGGGACGTGACAAGTGAAAGTTGGAATAGTAGCAAGTAGAGCCAAAAGAGGGGTGCAACATGAGGGCTTTGAGGTCCTATCCTAATCTTATTTTAGCCTAAGCACGCTCAAGCTGCGGAGTTACGTGGGATGGGAGCATTATTGTCGATTATGTTACAAGGCATGGTGCTCTAAAAGCATGTAATTTGTATTGCTTCATGAAAACAATTTTCTACATTTGATTCTTTATACATGTATTGTATAATTTAGTAAATATAATAAAATCCCAAGTTTATTAATGTAACTATAATCTTAGTATATAACAGTTATATATGAGATGATCAAGATTATAGATAATAAACTAAGCATCCGTAATAAATCAAAGTAGGGATCTTTGATCTATAATACTACTAGTAAGTCAGACATTAGATGCAATAATCTTGATGCGGATTACTAATGTAATGACATTAAAATGGAGGAACATGTAATTTGATTACATAGAATGAGGACAGGACATGGATTAAACTCTTAAATAATATCTGGGTACAATTAGAGTTTAAATCGTGTCACTAGATGATCATATGCAGATTGATCTTAATCCTGAGTAGCCATGGACTCTTGTCTATTTCAATAGGGCCTTTTGATTCATAGGTTACGATCTGTCCTAAGATAGGCCTAATACTTATGTTTTGGAGGCCCACTGAGATAGGTGGTTGGGAACATGTCGTACAGATATGGAATTCAAACCCTTCTTGAGGGAAGCCGGATAATTGGTTCCCTTAAGTGTTAGTGCAGGCCAAGACAATTTGGCGCTCTAATTTATAACAGGTTTATAAATTAACTGTTCACTAGTGAATTAATGGAACTTAAGGATAAAGATATCACTAGAGGGGTAAAACGGTAATTTCACCTAGCTCTAATGATGGACCAATTTTGGAGGATTGAATTGCATGTAATGATTATATCAATGGACTGCTTGAGTATCACTACGTAAATTATTTTGTAATTACAAGAGTTAAGTTTGAATTTTTAATTGGAATAATCTGGGCCATAAATTAGATTAATTAATTAAAGAGTTTAATTAATTTATCAAATTTATTAGACTTAGATTCTGAGTCCGTAAGTCCCAGGGCCGTCGTAAAACCATGCGTGATTAAATTAACAAAGAAATCCCTTAGAGGCATAGTTGTAAAGAAATTGTTTCATAGCAACTATGTATTAGTGATGGATAATTAAATGTTAATTATTAATTATTGAATTAATTAATTAATAGTATTACCTATATGGATAAACGGTTAATTTGATAAAATTAATAACATTAATTAATTATTGAATTAATTAATTAATAGTAATTCTTATGTGGATGAAACGATTAATTTGAAATTAATCCTATTTATTTTTGTCACTTAATTTGAATTAATTTTAATTCAATATTTAAATATGCCATGATCCAATGGTTGAGATCAATTCAAGGCATATTATAAATAGAGGCAAAACCCTAGGCATCAAGAAGTGATAAAAAATTAGAGAAAAAAAAAGAGTGAAAGAGTTTTATTTTATTTTTGCCTCCGCTAACCCTCTTGTCTCATATGTTGAGAATATCGAGAGTTAAAAATAAACGCTGTTAATCTGTGCGCGCGCGTACCATTAGTGAAGAGGAACGACTTGGAAGATCGTGGAAAACATGGAGAAAAAATAAAAGGATCTTGAGTTCTCAACCCTACTTGCCAGAAAAATCTTTACCAGGAGTAATTGATGCTTTATTATTTGTTGATTAGTATGCATGTACAATAGGATCGTAAAAATAGTTTTTATTAATTTTAAAAATTTACTAGACCAAATCTTCCGCTACAAACTTTGTTTTGAACTTTAAAAACCATCAGATATGATCACAGTCGTCATGTTCCTATGTCGCAGTCCTCATAAATTCATCGTTTCTAATCGCTTCAATCAAATTATCTCTCGTTCCATGCCCCACGACCCACCTAGCGCCTTATGAACCATGTCCTCACCGATCCCCTACGAGACCCATCCCGTCCATCGGGGTTTAACCTCCCTCCACCAAGCTTTTCCACTTGTAACATTCACCTCGACAGTCCAAAAATCTTTTCATTTCCGACATTTGTCCTTAAACGATGGGATCTTCCATGTGGCAGAAAATGGGGAAAAATATTGGACGCGCAATTTCGATGGCCCGTATCTTGCCATCGGGTACTCGGATCGACGATCGCCCGATGCTGATAGCAATGGGAAGGGCAAAACCCATTGGGACGATAAGTGGCAAGCCAGAATAGTACTAATAAGATCCAAAGAGTCTGACACAAGGACTTGGCGGTCGCGTCACCAGCTGCCACCGGCGGCCCAGCAACTCACGGAGTTCTGATGGGATCCGGTGCATTACTGCTGGTATGATCGCACCGGTCATGTTCCTGTGTCGCAGTCCTCTTAAATCCATCATTTTTTATCGCTACAATCAAATTATCTCCTGTTACATGCCCAATGGCCCACCTAGCGCCTCATGAAACATGTCCTCACCAATCCACTACGAGACCCATCCCCTCCATCGCGGTTCGACCTCTCTCCACCAAGTGTTTCCACCGATAACTCTAACATCGACAATTCAAAATGCTTGTCATTTCCGCCATTCGTCCTTAAACGATGGGATCTTCCATGCAGCAGAAAACAGGGAAAAATCTCAGACGCACAATTTCGACGGCCAGTATCTTGCGAACGGGTGCTTGGATCGACGATCGCCTGGCCCCGATGGCGATGGGAAGAGCAGAACCCAAATGGGACGACAAGTGGCAAGTCGGAATGGTACTCGTAAGAGCTAAAAAGTGGGGTGCAACACAAGGACTTCCCAGGATGTCACCCATCCTAGTACTACTCTCCCCGATGCACGCTCAACTGTGGAGTTCTGATGGGATACGATGCATTAGTGCTCGTATGATCGCACTTGTCATGTTCCTATGTCGCAATCCTCTTAAATACATCGTTTCTGATCGCTACAATCAAATTATCTCCCGTTCCATGCCCCACGGCACACCTAGTGCCTCATGAAACATGTCCTCAGATCCCCTATGAGAACTATCCCCTCCATCGTGATTCAACCTCCCTCCACTAAGCGTTCCCAACGATAATTTTCGCCTCGACCGTCCAAAAAGATTGTCGTTTCTGTCGTTCATTCTTAAACGATGGGATCCTTCATATGGCAGAAAATGGGGAAAAAGCTCAAACACGAGATTTCAATGGCCCGTATCTTGCGATCAAGTGATAGGATCGACGATAGCTCGATTTTTCGATGGCGAAGGGAAAGGCTGAACCCATTGGGACGACAAGTGGCATCTTAGGAATGAACATTTACCCGTAAGGAGCGAGGGTCTGTGAGAGCCGGGAGGTCACCATCCTAGCCTCTCTTGCCCAAAGAATGCTCTTGTAGAGTTACGATGGGATCATTGCATTCATGCTGGTATGATCACCCTTTCGTCATGTTCTGTGTGCGCCAATTATTAAATCCATAGTTTATAACGCAACAATCAAATTATCTCACGTTCCATGCCCCCACGACCCACCTATCGCCTCATGAAACATGTCCTCTCCGATCCCCTCTAAGACCCATCCCCTCTTTCACGTTTCGACCATGCTCCACCAAGCGTCTCCACCCATAACTTTTGCCTCGACCGTTCAAAAAGCTTGCCATTTCCCTCGATCGTCCTTAAATGATGGGATCTTCCATACAGTAGAAAACGGGGAAAAAGCTCAGACGTGCGACTTCTACGACTAATATCTTGCAATCTGGTGCTCGGATCGATGATTGCCCAGTACCAATGGCGATGGGAAGGGCCAAACCCATTGGGACGACAAGTGGCAAGCCAGAATGGTACTCGTAAGAGCCAAAAAGAGGGCTGCAACACGAGGACTTCGTAGGAGGTAGCCCATCCTAGTACTATTCTTGCCCAAGCACGCCCAACTGCGGAGTTCTAATGGGATCTAGTGCATTTGTGCTAGTAAGATCGCACCATTAATGTTCTTGTGTCGCAGTCCTCATAAATCCATCGTTTTTTATCGCTACAATCATATTACCTCCTGTTCCAAGCCCCACGCCCCACCTAGCACCTCATGAAACATGTCCTCATCGATCCCTTACGAGACCCGTCCCCTCCATCGCGGTTCGACCTCCTTCCACTTAGCGTTTCCACCCATAACTTTCGCCTCAACTGTCCAAAAACCTTGTCGTTTCCATCCTTCGTCCTTAAACGATGGGATGTTCTATCACCCCGATAGAAAACGAGGAAAAATCTAGCCCAGCATTTTTCGGCTGGCCGTTATCTTACGATTCGGGTTCTGGATCGGCGATTACCGCTTACCGATGGCAATGGGAAGTCCGAACCCATTTGGACAACAAGTGGAAATCCGGAATGGTACCCATAAGAGCTAAAAAGAGGGGTGCAACACGAGGACTTCCTAGGAGGTCTCACCCGTGCATTGATGTACTCTAAGCGAAGCACGGCAACTACGGGGTTACGTGGGATCCGGTTCATTAGTGCTGGTATGATTGCAACCGTCATGTTCTTGTGTCGTCGTCCTCTTAAATCCATCATTTCTGATCGCTACAATCAAATTATTTCCTGTTTCATTCAAAAACAGTGGAAATGGTTTAAAAAGCGTAGTGGCCGAAAGTTAAAGGTGAAAAAGAAGTTAACTTTGAAATTAGGTTACTAACCAGCAAGTTAGAGGCCCGAACAAGTGTCCCTCGGGTTTTTATCTCGCGTTATAATGACAACCTATAGTCCACACAGGCATAGCAGGATCTATGTTTAACTAGCAAACCTCACCCATGAAACAACTCCTATTTGAGTCAATACGAGGTAGCATGCGAGTTATGGCCTTTACTATTAAAACCTAACATTTAATATCATCTCGAGGCTCGTAAAGACCATCCTAAAGATCAGGTCCTAAAGCATGGAAAGTATTGGCCAAATCAATAACATTAAATGCTATGCAACCACAATTTGAGAAAACTAACATATAAATATCATTTTTTAGAGGCTCGTAAGACCATCTAAGAATCACAGTCTAAAGCATGGAAAGTATTGGCCCAGTGTGATATTCAATGTTATGCAACCATGTTTTGAAAATATAAGGGCCATAAATACACCACCCGTAGCTTTTAATACAAGAGGACAACATGTATTTGCCCCACCACCAAGCTAGCTTCCTTCCTCTTCAAAGAAAGGAGACTTAGCCAAGCATCTCTTGAGTTGTCATCCTCGAGAAGTGTGTTTAGCGATAGGGAGGAAGAGAGAAAGAAAGAGGAGAGAAGAGAGAAAAGAAATAGCGAAACCTAAAATAAAAGACTTTATTTACAAGAAATAAAAACTTACAAAATATCTTCTCTCCCCGAATTGTTCCTCCTCGATTGTTCACCAGATTGTTTCCCCACTTTCTTACAAACAAGAGGACTATATAGGCCTCCTCAAGGTATGAAAATACCAAAAAACCTATGAAATTAGCTGATTAAAGGATAATAGAGGAGTAATACACCAGAGTTTTGGAGCGGTTTGGCATTAATTACAAAACATGGCCAGGCATCAATTTTAGCTAAAATTTGAAAATTTTAGCTAATTAAGCGAAATCAACGAAGATCTAAGCGACAAAAATTTCGCTAAGGGTGGAGCTAATTTCGCTAGCTAAGCGGGGAATTTATTAAACTAGCGAAATTATTGTGAGAAGCGAAATCAATTATTTTCGCTAAGGAACAGTGCTAGCGAAATTTGGGTAGTCACAGCGAAATTTGGCATTTTCGCTAGGTTGCGAAAATTTTAGCTGGGTTCGAAATTTCCCTTGATCATAATTCATGACTCTAGCGAAAATCCGCATTGTTGATTCTTCAGCTGCATTGCCTCACGTCATTGGCATTAGATTTTCTTCCATTTTGCCTTGGTTTCTCATTAAATCTTGGGGTGGTTGATGGTGAGACTTGAATTCCAACTAGTTCATCATTTGATTCGGTGCTCGAGTGCAAAAGCCTCTGAAAACAACGAAAATACCCTCTGAAATGGCATAAGTGTTACTAAGAAGGCTAGAACACTTCAATTGGTATAAATGACATGATTAATGCGTAAAAGCACTCAAAACCTATCTAATATAGGGTTCAAAATTGCACTTTTGAATAATCGACCCCGCATTAACTAGCGTTTGATGAAACATGTCCTCCAGGTCACCTACGAGACTGACCCCATCCCCCATCGCGGTTCGACCTCCCTGCAAACTTCTTCATTCATGGATTAAGTCCTTAAGCGATGGGATCTTTCATCCGTGACGGGAAAAATATCGAGAAAGAAGCGATTTGATGACGTGCTATTGCTATTGGGTGCTTTCCCGGATCAGCGATCATGGTAGTAGAAAGGTGATGGGAAGGCGAACCCGATGGGATGGCTGGTATGAAGTAGGAATAGTACCCATAAGAAGAGTTACAACGAAGACTTCCAAAAGGGTCACCCATCCTAGTACTCTCTCCTGACATATTTGGGGACCTCGATGGGATCGGTACATTATAGCTGTATGATTGCACCCACGTCATGTTCACGTATGCGGTCTTCTGCATCCATCATTTTGTTAGCTCTGATCAAATTATCGTTCCATGCCGCACGGCCGCAAAGATGCCTCATGAAACATGTCCTCACCAATCCCCTACGAGACCCATCCCCTCCATCGCGGTTCGACCTCTCTTAATGATAGGCCGAAAACGTGGTGTGTAAAATATACGCCTATACGCGCAAGTGCACGCGTCGCCCCAAGTAATATAGTGTACCAAAAGGTACGGATATCGATCCAAGGGGCAGGAGAATTTAAGCACAAAAAGATGTGCTTTTTAGATATTATCTGATAAACGTATTATGAGAAAGAAACCAAATGTGTGAATTTCAACTAAACTATAGATCTTACTGAATTACTGTGTATTGAAGACTAGGGCTATGTCTCCCCATGCCACGTTCGATGGATTATTTCTTAAAGATAGGGTGTCGGTTTATGATTTCTAATAAGCTAGGTGATCTTGTCTATGAGATGCCCTCTCTCGAGGTGTATTCGCCTATATCGCTGAAGCCAGGTTAGGGTATATCTCTATCCCGATTGATTACTCAATCTTACATCATTTCTAACCTTATTTACCACCACCTTCGGGATCGGGAATATCTACATTCAGACTCAACCCAAAAGGCTGCTATACTCATATCCCTGGTGTCTCATCTCTCGAATCTCGGATCTCTAGCATGAACATCCTAATGTTGGCTAAACATTACCATGTAATTGATCTACAGATGTAAAGCAGATAATAATAAATCATAAATAATTGAATAATATAAATTAATCAACTTTAATCCATCCAAGCGTGACAGGGTTCAACAAGACCCTAGGTATAGATCTAGAACATAATGATGCGAAAACACAGTATGATATATATAAACCATAAGTTCCATTGTCTAAATCAAAGAACCAATACAAAAGTCCGGGCTCTTCTTCAGGGTCGATGTCGCTGCTGCTCTAATTTCCGCGCCCTAATTTGTACGTTTCCCGATGCCCCCAAATCTGACCCTCCATTTGCTTTTAATCTTGAGAAGCGGAACTATACTGTAGCGACATTTACGCGTCGTGGCGTTGAAGGCGTCGCGGCGTTGAGGCGTCAGCGACGTTATCCTGACCCGACTTACGGTAGTTGACCTAGCGTCGCGGCGTTGGGACATCGCAGCGATGGGGGCGTCGCTGGCGATTGGAGACGTCGCGGCGTTCGACCATCTTCATGCAATGTCTCATACACTCCAAAATTGCTTCTTGTTTGCCTTTTTGCTCGATGCACCTGCATCAACGCAATCACCAACGCTCGGTGTCGACCACGAAAAACTATGAAATTAAATATAAAATAAGCGTGAAATGAAAAATAGAAAGCGCGGAGCCCATAATATAGTGTTTAGGCACTCATCCACCCCCAAACTTAGTTTCTTACCTTGTCCCAAGCAAGGCCGACTCTAAACCCTAACACACACTCTATGTACTAAAGTCTAACACGAGGGTAGTGATGCACATGAAAAGTAGAGGATGAGTGGGCCAGACTCATAGCTGCGGCGTTTTGTTTGAAGTTCACAGGATGCACACAGGTGTTCGACTTTGGAAGAACTAGGTTGGGAGCAGGTAAAGTGACTAGTGCCTCAAATTCCATGGTATTCAATAACCTTTCCCAAGAGGACCCTATGTCGTCGAATGAATGACCTCTAGTGTATACCTAGGTTCCGACACCCCAGACTTGAACTCAACTCACTGTTGGAAGAAACTAACTAAGAAAGGATAAGAAACCTCCCTTTTATTCATACCAAAATATCTAAGTATTTCCTAAATACCTAAAAAATGAAAGAAGACCTAGTGCCAAAGAGTTTTAGATGAATATTTCTGTGTGGGGATCCATTGGTGACTCCCATGGTGGTTAAGGGAACCCGGGCATTCGATTCCCTTCAACTTCACCAGAACACTCAGCAAACTCAAAGGCCTAGGTTGTGGGAATAATCCATCTTACAATCCCATGTAGCGGGCGGTGAAGTCAATGACTCCAACCCGATTGGCTTGAGGCATTAGGGCACTGAAGGCCCCTCGGGTGTGCAGGGATTCCGATTGGATTACCCGCCTTCTAATTCATACATATATATATATATATATATATATATATATATATATATATATATATATATATATATATATCTATATATATATAATATATATATATATACTATATATATATATATATATATATATATTTTTTTTTTTTTGGTTGGGGCTCGATGGCAATCCTCTTTTTGTTTAGGTGTCCCATCATAGGTGGTTAGAGACTCCCCAAGGTTTTGTCGAGTTTTAGTAGTGAGTCTCGGCACTATGCATGTACCACGAAGGTCATTAGTGTATGAATAATAGTAGGGTTCTTGAGAAATAGTTTCTTGACTACCGGAAGTGGATACTAAACCCTCCGCCCTATTGACCTAATTACCAGCATCAGACATCATATGCATCCTTTTTCCCATGCCGCGTGGATTCGGTCCAAAATTGATCTTTGACTCACAACATGGCACACATACACAAACGACCTACACATGAAACCACTACGTATAGAGATGAACTAACACAAACATAAACCGAGAATTACACATGACTCCACACAAAACTCAATATTCTAAGATGGCGGAGTCTGAAAATAAACTACGTATAGAAATGTAACTAACTACAAATCTACGTAAACTAACATGCATGAATGAAAATAAACGACAGCACTAAAAAACATAAGACGAATCAACACAAAATCCGAGTGTCACCCACACCCCCCCAAACAAGATATCCAGTGTCCTCAGCAGCCAATATAAAACATTAGAGAGGTGAAGAGAACTCCCACGACAGTCCTTTGCCGGTGAATGGCGGTGGCGGTAGGTGGAAAGCGAAGGCCGAGCAAGGCTGGGCTGGAGAGGCTGCTAACTGGCGAAGAATAGTGGCCTGGTTGGCCAGCAGTACATGCACATCAGGCACCTCCGTATCTGTCTTGATGGGACTCGGTGCTCCTGGGTCTGCGTCCCCGGAATGCGTCAAAGGCGCTGGTAAGAAACATTGGGTCCTGAGGGTCGGGTGAAATTTGGAAGGAGGCTGCCTCAAGTCAGGCGGTGTTGGTGGTGGTGGTGGATGAGACGAGGACTAGCCAATGTCCTCCTAGGGATCGCCCAGGAGTCCAAAACGAGCCTGATAGTCATGAAGCTCGTCCTCGTCTGAGGGCTCATGGCCGGAGTAGTAGGCCCCCTCAGGTCTCGGGACACCCGATTTGTCCCTCTTGACAGATATGGCTTTAATAGGGTGTAGCCATGTCTCATTGTCATCAAGGGCACCCGGCTCGTTTCATAAGCGAAGATGAGAAAGGGTGCAGTTGTTTGGGCGTCAGGGTTGGAGGATAGCATCCTCTATAATCACATAACATCAAAGGTATATCGTATGATGGCATAGTTGAAGCGAGAACGCAGCTTAGGCGTCACTTCACACACGTTCGTCGTCGGGACGAGAGGCGTGACGTGATGAAGTGATGCCATACAAGGATAAAGGCCCGAATGTTTGTGCCAGAATGGGCCCATGGCCCTCGTTGTTAATTTCCACTCACCTGAGCCATTGGTCAAGACTCGAATGACCTCGGGGTGGTCGGGTCTCTCGTAAAGCCGATCGAGCGGCTCAGAGGACATGATCTAGACTATATGTGTTGATCGACTCCGCCTTTGAAGTCGGCCAGCCTCCCCTCACAGTAGCGCTTTCTTGGGGCGTGGGAGGTGAGATTGGCGTCGAACTCTCGCACCACACTCGCCAGCGTTTGGATGAGTGGATTAGCATAAACTTCGCCATCCCTTAGCCGCTATTGTTTTGCGGAAGAAGTCATCCGGATGGTGGAAACCCTTCTCCTTGATAAACGATCGGTTCTTGCAAATGGTGCCGAACCGATCAGCGGCCCCCTCATTGACGAACCGCGTGACATCATAATTTGGGGTCGGGTCCTCGCTAGAGCAGAGCCACAAAGCAGTGACAATTCTGCCACCACGGACGTTGAGGCAGAAACGGTGAATACAAGTGACTAGGTGGCTCACCCAACTGGCCCTATACAGCATACAGAAACACCTAAAGTGCACTAGTTAAGCAGAAGCCTTCAGTGTATACTAATGACTCGAAATGGGACTCAAACACCCAAAATAAACCTAATATGACTGCAGTGCTGGACCTAAAAGGACTCCTAGACCGATCGTGGTTCACCCCTAACTTGGTGTAATTAAGTGAATGTAAAGGTGAATGTAGTGACAGTGGACCGGTGGGTGATGGTGATGGTGGTGTGCCAAGAGAAAGTCGGAGGCTGATATCTGAGCCTCAGGCACATTATTGAAAGAGACTCCGTGAGCAGTCGCGATTGGTGGGAAGAGGGAAAGCTAGGGTTTATCAGGAATGGGGTAGGGTAGAACAAAAAAATGAAGGTGAAAGGGGCCTTAAACAAGGCAACGTCGCGGCGTTGAGCGGCGTCGCGGCGTTCACGAAGGATATCGCGGCGTGCGACATTACGGCTAGTACCAAACAGCGTGCGAGTTGGATATCAACGCGTCGCGACGTTCGGAGAAGCTAATAATCTTGTCCCAGCGACTTTGATATCTCCGTCAGCGGCGTTCAGGTTTAAATCAACGTCGCGACGTTGGAAATCCACGTCGCGACGTTCCAGAGACACTCAAAATCAACGTCGCGACGTTCGAATCTCACGTCGCGACGTTCCAGAGAAGGGTAAAATTGACGTCGGCGTTGCGATTCGTGCCACGCGATGGGTTGGGCGGAATAATAGGTATATCTATATTCCTCCTCTTTGCCCGTGGTCGAGCTCTTGTAGTATAAGCGGTCCTAGGGTCGAACAAGGGGATGGGTTTTCATCCACAGGAATGGGTACATAAGTGTGAAAAGATGCGAGTCTTTCTATTTGGATTTTTGGTTGTTTCAAAAGCAGGTGTGAGTAGTTCAGCGAATAGCGTAAAGACTGAAAGTGATGTGTAAGAGTAACTTTGAAGATTTAGGTCCTAACTTGATAACATAGGCAAACAAGTGTCCTCGGGTTTTATCCTCACATTATGACAAGCAACCTATAGTCGACCATAGGATCTTTGTTTAACTAGCCAAACCTAACCTAGAAACCACTCTTATTTGAGTCAACAAGAAACATGCATCTATAGCCCCTTTTTAGTTTTGAAACCCTAACATTTCAACATCATTTAATTATTTCAAATGGGAGCCATCTAAAAAACTATGGTGCATCACAGCAATAAGTATACTTGTGTCCTAAAGCATAGTGAAGTATTGGCCAAATTAATGACATTAAATGATATTCAACCCCTAGTTTGAGAAGATGGGAGCCATAAATGTCTGATTACACAGCATTAAACACATGAGGACCTTTTATGTTGCCCCTGACCAAAAATTGCTTCCTTCCTCTTCAAAGAAAGAGCCTTGACATCTCTTGAGTTGTCATCCTCAGGGAGAGGTGTTTGGCGACCTAGAAATGAGAGAAAGAGGGAGAGAAGAGAAAAGCAAACCCTAACTGAAGCTGCGAGATATTTACATGAAATAAAAATTGTGCCAAAATGTTCTCTCGATTTCTTCTCTCCTTTGTTACAAAACTATGGGGTTTATATAGGCCACCCACATTTATGTGAAACTACAATAAAGCCTAACATTTTGGCGGAAATAAAGGACAAAGAAGTAATACACCAAAATGAAGTCGGTTTGCATTAATTACAAAAAGGATGACAAAATGAGACAATTTCGCTAGGCACGAAAATTTAAGCTAATTAGCGAAATCACGAAGATAAATCGAAAATTTCGCTAGGCATTGGCAATTTAGCTAGCTAAGCGGAAATTTCACACTAGCCTGCGAAATTTTTAGGTGATCGCGGCTGTCTTTTTCGCTGAGACGGTGTAGGCGAAATCCTTGGGTCTAGCGAAAACCTGAATTTCGCTGGGATTGCGAAATTTTAAGCTATGATTGCGAAAATTTGTGATCAACAGAGGCCGCAATCTTAGCGAAATTCCACAGGTGCTAATCTTCAGCTGCATGACCTCTTGCTCCTATCTTGCACCAACTTTTTATACTTGCCTTCATTCTTTCTTTGATTTTTAGTATGTTTGATGGGTGATGAATGGGTTCCCCCGATCTTCATGGTTTAGCATATGTCTCGATATTGAACTCAGTCGCAAAACACGCAAAACAACCAAAATAACCTCTAAGCGGCATAAGTGATACTAGGGCTACTGAACACTTCAATTGGCATAATTGACATGATTAGTGCGCAAAAAGCACTCAAAACCTATCTGAAATAGGGTCCAAAATAGCACTTTTTGGGCACTAATCAGTTACAGAGAAGGCTTCAAACAAAATTTTGCACCTTAAGTAGCCCATGTCTAAGGGACCCTCCCCTCTTGTAAATGTGACTCTCTGGACTTGTAATGCTCTGCATAAACGGATCCTCTCCAGTACCTGCGTTCGCGAGTCCTGAAAGTAAACAACCAAAAAGAGACACCGGTCTGGACAAAATCTGTGAGCCATGATATAAATGAAAAGCAGACCAAATATTTTAAGAAAACTTGGGTTTGCCTCCCAGCGCTATGTTTAATGTCGTTGCTTTCGAAGGCCTGAATCTCGTGTACTTTCGAGGGACCGAGCTCTTATGACCCGCTTCTTGTGCCATTCGATCACGGTCGGAGGAATGATACCTTTTGGTCGTGCCACGGTAGGTGAAGCGGAATCAACAAATTTATTTCCTATGTTCCTCTTCTTTGCTTGGTAGTCAAACTCTTGCTGACATAGTGGTCCCAAGGGTGAACATGGGGATGGGTTTCATCCTATGGAATGACTCGCATCGGTGTTGAAAATGGTGAGGCTTTTGGTTTGGATTTTGGACTTTTGTTCAGCGATTGGAGATTGTATAGTTACTGACTAACTGTAAAAGCTTAAAGTTAATTGTGAAATGGTAACCTTGAAGGTTTAGGTCACTAACTTGATAACATGGGGCCAACAAGTGTCCTCGGGTCATATCCTCGCATTATGGCAAATAACATATAGTCAAAGCCATAACCGGATCTTTGTTTAACTAGAAAACCTAACCCTAGAATCACTCCTATTTGAGTCAACACAGGTAATATGCACTCACAGCCCCTTTCAGTTTGAAACCCTAACACTCAACCTCATTTCAGTGGCTCGTAAAGGCCATCTAAAGAATAACAGTGCATCTAACAATAAGTATGCATTGTACCCTAAAGCATGGTAAGTATTGGCCCAGTAATGGCGATGGCGATATTCAACCTAATTTGAAAGGTAGAGGCCATAAATGCGGTACTGTAGCATTTCGACATGAGGACCACACCCAGAAATTTGCCCCATGACCAAGTTAGCCACCTTCCTCTTCAAGGCTATAAGGCTTAGCCAAGCATCCCATGAGTTGTCATCTAGGGGGTGTTTGAGCGACTGAAAATGAAGAAAGGAGAGAAGAGAAAAGCAAACCCTAAAATGAAAGTTGCGGGCTGTATTGAAATGCAAAAATTGCTTAAAGTTTCGTAGGGTTACAAAATCATAGGGGCTTATAGGCCACCCAAAGTGTGAAAATACAAGCACAAAATATTGGCTCATCTGAGGACAGGTAATACACCAAAGCAGGTGGATTTGGCATTAATTACACAAAATTGACAAGGGCAGGAATTTCGCTATGCAGGAGAATTTCGCTAGGATAGTGAAAATTTCGCTAGCCTAGCGAAATTTCGCTAGCCTAGCAGTACGAGATAAGCGAAATCTGAAATTTTCGCTATGCACAGTGGAATTCGCTAGCTATGAGCTTCGCTAGCCCTAGCCCAATTGTGAGAGATAAGCGAAAATGGAAATTTCGCTAGGCACGGTGAGATTTTTCGCTATGTGTGAAATTTCTCTAGCCTGCGAAATTTCCCCCCAGACTCGCTAGGATGCGAAAATTTTCACTATGGTTGCGAAATTTTCGCCCCGTCGGTAATTTTCGCAATCATGGCAATTTCTGGGTTACTGTTCTTCCTTTGCTGCCCTCACTTGTGCCTTCTCTTTGCATCCTTTTCATCATTTTGCCTTCATTTCTTTGTGCATCTTGAAAGATACATTTGTGATGGCTGAAAAAATGGTTTCAATCTTCATGGTTCCGCACATATCTTACGATGCTCGAACTCCAGGTATGCAAAACACAACGAAATAACCAAAAATAACCTCGAAATGGCATAAGTGATACTAAGTGGACATGAACACCTCAATTGGCCTAATTGATACGATTAGTGCGCAAAAAGCACTCAAAACCTATCTCAAATAGGGCTCAAAATAGCACTTTTTGGGCACTAATCACTTTTCCGCATGGAACTCGCCTCCAAAATACGGCTTCAACCGTTGGGTGGTGATTGTGAATGTGCATTTCTCAAGATGTGTAACCTTTGCCCCACCATGTGAAAAGACCCAGTCCTTTGTGAAGGCCGGACCATTTAGACTTAATTTCCCGGAAGAGCTTTGGCGGAGTGGATAAAGAACTTGTTGTCCTGCTGTGAACTCTTTTCTGGTAATGTGTTTATCGTGCCAGGCTTTTGTCTTTTCCTTGTAAATGCGGGCATTTTCGTAAGCTTCGTTTCTAAATTCGTCTAGTTCACTGAGCTGTAACAGTCGCTTCTCACCTGCTAGTGAACTGTCCATATTCAACTGTCGAGTTGCCCAGTAGGCTCGATGCTTTAATTCCACTGGAAGATGGCATGCTTTGCCATACACAAGTCTAAAAGGCGACATACCCAAAGGAGTTTTAAAAGCTGTGCGGTATGCCTAGAGTGCATCTTCGATCTTTTTAGACCAATCCTTCCTGGAACTGTTAACGGTCTTCTCTAGAATAGACTTAATTTCTCGATTTGACACCTCTGCTTGCCCATTTGACTGCGGGTGGTATGCAAGAGATGTGCGATGACGCACCCCATACTTTTGCAAAACCTTGTCAATTACCTTATTGCAAAAATGAGTACCATTATCTGTGATCAGCGCTCGAGGAGTTCCAAATCGAGAGAATATGTTGCTGCGAAGAAATTGAGACACTACCTTGGCATCGTTGGTGCGGGTTGGGATTGCTTCCACCCGCCGATACATAGTCTTGCCCGATTAGAATGCAAGTTGTTATAGGATGAGGAAATGGTTCCATAAATCCATCCCCCATGATCAAATAGCTCTACTTCGAATGGGATGCATGGAGTGGGTGTGCTTTCTAGAAATACCTCCCATTCTTTGACATTTGTCACATGGATCTGGCTTGATGAGCGTCTTTAGATTAAGGTAGGCCGATAAAGCACGATTGAAGTACAGCGTGGTTCTCTTGCCACCAAAATGTCCACCACATGGTAGAGAGTGGCAGTGGATCAGTATACTGTTCATTTCATCTTCGGGCACACATCTCCGGATTACCTGATCAACACAGTGTTTGTAAAGAATAGGCTCCTCCCAATAATAGTGTTTCAGATGTGCGAAAAACCTCTTTTTCTGTTGATAGTTAAATTCCGGAGGGATTACCTTGGCAACCAAATAATTCACATAATCTGCAAACCATGGAACTGCCCTCTTGTCCTCAATAGCTAAGAGTTTCTCATCAGGAAATTCGTCATTCACTTGAACATCATTACTTGTCCCTTTCAATAGTGAAAGATGATCTGCCACTAGGTTCTCAGTGCCTTTCTTGTCTTTAATCTCCACATCGAATTCTTGCAGCAAGAGAACCCATCGGATTAGTCTGGGTTTGGCGTCTTTTTTTGTCATCAAGTATTTTATGGCGGAATGATCGGTGTGGACTACTACCTTATTACCAATCGGATAAGGCACGAATTTGTCAAAGCGAAGCGATAGCCAGTTCTTTCTGTAGTGGCATAGTTCAAGCGAGCATCATTCAAGTTCTGGCGGCATAGTAGATTACTTGGAAAATTTTCTCGTTTCTACCCGGCCTTGTCGCCGATTAAACTGCGTCACACATAAGTTCAAAAGAGGAAAAAGACCAATATGGAGCCAAGACAATAGGGTGAGATCGAAACATCTTGACACTTTGAAAATGCATGCAAACACTGCGAATCAAACTCAAATGGGATCCCTTGGACCAGAAGGTTAGACAACGGTTTTGCAATCTGAGAGAAATCCTTTATGAAGCGCCTGTAAAATCCAGCGTGCCCTAAAAAGCTTCGAATCCCTTTTACTGATGAGGGTGGAGGTAACTTTTCAATTGCTTCAATCTTCGCTCTGTCTACCTCTATCCCTCTTGCTGAAATCCAATGCCCGAGTACAATACCCTCTTGTACCATAAAATGGCACTTTTCCCAATTGAGCACCAGATTGGTCTCCTCGCACCTTACTAATACGAGGATCTCAAGTTTCAAGCGGTTGTCAAAAGAATTTAATGCGAAAAATCGTCCATGAAGATCTCGATTGTCTTCTGGCGTATCGGAGAAATGGCCATCATACATCGTTGGAAAGTGCTAGGCGCATTACACAGTCCGAAGGGCATCCGCCTGAATGCGAATGTCCCATACGAACAAGTGAATGTCGTCTTCTCCTGATCTTCAGGGGCTATAGCAATTTAATTGTAGCCGGAATATCCATCCAAAAAGCAATAGTGTTCATGGCCAGGCTAATCGATCCGACATGCGATCTAAGCGGTAATGAAATGATCTTTCGAGTGGCTTTGTTCGGTTTCGATAATCAATACAAATCCTCCACCCATTAGCTGATGAGAGAGGCAGTAGATGTGCTTTCAGTTAAGTGTGATTTATTTCCTCCTTCTCTTCGGTACTACTTGAAACGGGACTTACCATATCGCATGCGAAATGAGATAAATCACCCTAGTATCTAGCCATTTTAAAACTTCCTTTCGGACTACCTCTTTCATTGTCGGATTCAACCTCCTCTGCGCTTCTATTGAAGGTTTATGTCCATCTTCTAGTAAAATACGATGCATGCACATAGAAAGGCGAATCCCTTTTAAATCAGCTAGAGACCACCCAAGTGCACTTTTATGATCTCTAAGGACCCTCAATAACTTTCCTCCTCCTAGATTCGGGTCAAGGATCTTTGAGATGATCAGTAAAGTGGATGCTCCCCCAAGGTATGCGCCACTTCAAATGGCTAGGTAGGGGTTTTGTTCCATCGTGGTGGTTGTTCCTGATCTTTTCGCGTTACCCAGCTCCTTCACCTAGAATTCAGAGTATTTCCTCTACATTAGGTCGAAGAGTCAAATCCATTTAACATATTCCTCTGCCATTGTGCTCATGTTCTCATAATCATTCTCTACTAGGCTAGCCTCTAAAGGGTCAGTGAGACAACTTTGGCTAGACACTATAGCCTCTACTATCTCTGCCATGAAGCAAGTATCACTCTCTGCTGGATGCCTCACTGCTTCAAACACATTGAACTTGACTTCGTCGTCCTGCACTCTCAATTTTAGTTCTCCTCTCTGAACATCAATCATTGCCCTGCCGGTTGCAAGAAACGGTCTACCCAAGATTATGGGTATTTCTTTATCGTCTTCCATATCTAATACAATGAAATCTGTTGGGAAGATAAACTTGTCAACTTTCACGAGGACGTCTTCTATTACCCCTCTCGGATGCTTCAAAGATCTGTCGGCAAATTTGAAGTGTGGCTTGTAGTCAGGCGGGCGCACCTAATCCCAAGCGTTTGGAAATGGATGAGGCGTAGGGTGTCTTGGCACCTAAATCACATAAGGCCCTCTCAAAAATAGCATTTCCAATAGTGCACGGGATAGTGAAACTGCCTGGGTCCTTAAACTTTTGCGGCAGCTTTCTCTGAAGTATGGCACTACATTCTTCAGTTAAGTTAATTGTTTTGAAATCAGCCAATCTTCTCTTGTGGGACAGAATGTCTTTCATAAATTTCACATAACTGGGCATTTGATCTAGGGCATCAGCAAACGGGATATTGATGTGTAACTTTTGAACACCTCCATGAATTTAGTGAGCTAGCGTCGAGCCATGCTCTTTAGGCCCAGCTGTGGATATGGAATTGGGGTTGTCCGTTCGCAGTGAGTGTTTCCTGTAATTTGACCTCCTGAAGGTATTCCCTCCTCATGATCATTTTTACTGGGCTGAATGACCTCCTCACCCTCTACCTCTTCGACAATAGGGGGTTGACCCTGTTTTCCAATTCCTTACCACTTCTCAGCATGACTGCCTTAACATGTTCATTCCCATCTCTTCATATTGGCGGATCCGAACCGAGTTCGAGGTGCGAGACTTAGGACTGGGACTCTTTACCTGATTTTTTTTTTTTTAAAACCATACTGGTACCTGTGGGTATGGCCCACATCATATAACATAATCCAAAAATCATGTACGTATCAAAGACTACCAGGAATTGGTGTCCATCAAAATCTAAACATCTATAAGCGAGTCCCATTTACAAAAACAAAATTACATTTACGCTACAAGTAGGCGCGGAACCTAACATAGTGAACCCTTACAAGTGTGTTGGCCCAGCTGTATGCGGATGTTTGCTGATGTCTTCTCCACAATACCTACACTGATTAAAAACCCCGGGTGCTAAACTTTGCAGCTTAGTGGGAAACATTTCTTATAACTATACGAGATACTGTACATATACACAATTATAATAAGTGTATAACCATAACAAAAATCAAATTTCATGGATTCATATCCTTGGACTTATACAAGTACTTAAGCTCATAGCAATTATGTTTATTCGGGGCTCCGTAGGAGTTCATGGCTTATTCTTATGCGGGACTTATACTTATAACAGGACTTGTTCATTAGGGACTCAGTAGGAAATTCTGAACTTATCTTACCGGGACTTATACTTTCACGGACTTATGTTTATTCAGGACTCACGTAGGAGTTACAGAACTTATTCTTATACAGGACTTACACTAGTTCGGAGGTACCATTAGGTATCCGCAGAGATTTGAGACCTATCTTGTGTACCAGACTTGTCCTTATATGAAAGTGCAGTAGGTACTAAAACTTATCTGCAGTACTCGCATGCCATACTTGTTCTCACAGTATATCACAGTCTTCTGGAACTTATACTTGTATTTGGAGCACATACTTGTCTTCTGCCAGACTATACTTGTATCTGGGGACTTATTCTTATTTTACGGATCTTATGCTCGGATTCTGAGAACTTGTGCGTATTTCGGATACGAAGTACCCGTAGGTACTACGGAACATTTCTTGCGGTACAAAAATTGTTTCGTGGGCTACGAGCAGTTCATATGCGGGTACTCGTGGTGCCGCGGGCTTATACTTATCTTACGGATGCGGGGTACTCGTGGTTCTGCCAGATCTTGTACTTGTTCTTGTCTGAGTACGTAGGTGCTACGAGAACTTAATAAAATACAAGAGCACCCGTAGGTACTACGGAACTTATCGGAATCACGAGGACTTATCGGGGCGGGGAGAACCCTTAGGTACTACGGGACTTATTCGGATCTGGGACTTACTCCAGTTCACATGAGTGCCAGAGTAGGTGCACTACGGGACTTATCTGAATCTGGGACTTATCGGATGCGGGGGTACGTAAGTACTACGGGACTTATCTGGGGATACGGGACATTAGTCAGCCGTAGAGCCTGAGATCCGCATTCATTATGCGGAATGCTTAGTAGTTGATAAGGACTTGTACTTATTTTGAATTTGTGCTGTTGCGATCTGAGAGTACTAGTAGGTACTCTGGAAACATACTTATTGTCTTGTCACGAGAGTACCCTTAGGTACTACTGGACTTATACTTGTTTCACCCCGTCTGGAATTGCCCGTGGGTACTCTTTGGACTTATATTTATTCGGACCTCTCGTAGGAGTTATAGGAGTTTCTTCAAATCTGAGTGCCGAGTAGGTGCAGCGGAACTAAGCGGATCTGAGGAGTACGTAGGTGCTTCTGAACTTAATCGGATCACGGGAGTACGTAGGTACTACAAGACTTATGCGAGATGCGGACATTCGCCCAGTAGGCCTGGAGATCACGATTCGTTATGCGGAGTAACCGTAGTTATTAGAATGTGCTTATTTTACGGAATTTGTACTTGTTGCCGATACGAGTACGTGGAATGCTAAGAGCTTATACTTATTGTCTTGATGCGAGTACCCTTAGGTACTACTAGACTTATACTTGTTTCACGATGCGGGTACGTGGGTACTCTTGGACTTATACTTGTCGGACCTCCGTAGGGTTATAGAGTTTCTTAGTACAGAGTACCCGTGGGTCTGACGAGGAACTTAAGCGAATCTGAAGGAATTTTGTGATCTTCACGGAACTTAATCGGGATACGAGTACGTAGGTACTACGGGACTTATGCGGATGCGGGACATTGGTCCTTCGTAGGCCACGGATCACGGATTCATTATCACGAATGTAGTAGTTGTGCTGGACTTGTGCTTATTTCTGATTTGTACTTATTTGCGATCTGAGGAGTGCAGTAGGTACTCCCAGAGCTTATACTTATTGTATTGATACGAGAGTACCCTTAGGTACTACTGAACTATACTTGTTTCACGATCACGGGGAGTACCGTAGGTACTCACGGACTTATACTTATTCGGACCTCCGTAGGAGTTATAGGTTCTTCAAATACGAGGAGTGCAGTAGGTGCGACATAACTTAAGCGGGATACGGGAGTACCCATAGGTCTTCTGGAATAATCGGATGCGGGTGCGTGGGTGCTACATAGCCAATCTGGGGTACCGTGGGTACATTCGGATCTTTACCATATTCAGTTCTTTATTCTTATTGAGTCTTATCCTTATAATTGTTGGATTACTAGACCCGATGTCTGGATGAGTGGGATACGGCCTGTAATAAGTGCAGGAAGGTCTTATCTGATCAGAGAGTCTTGAGTCGCACTAATCGGAGAATACCGAGTACTAGTGTGCGAAGCACGATCGAGAGGTGTCGTAGCACTAATCGGAGTCTTAGAAGTACTAATGTGCGGAAAAACACTGATTCGAGGAGAGTTAAATCGCACTAATCAGTACGAAGTACTAATGTGCGAAGCACGATCGAGAGTGCGTGTCATTCAATAACTGTAGGCAATTTTACAATTATATGAGTTCAATAACTACTATCTTATAGTAGACATTATTAGCCACATTATACGTTCATGTGGTCGTATTCCAAATCGGTAAGGTATGATGAGCATGTAATCACTCCTTAATCATGTATTCTTATTCTTCTATGAATCTGCGTTACCCGGGAGTGGAATCAATCCAGTCGGATCGTCGAACTCAGATTATGGCATTTCATGCCAACTAATTCGATTCTGGAATTTTAGAAGATAGTTTGCGATATTAATTTTTTCTAGTACATTTTCTCCATATTTGACACTGGTTATTTATTGCTCCTTTAAATCTAAGGTGATAAGGGTTCATTTCGATTGGAATCACCCAGTCAGACACGAAACTCGGTCGTCAGAGCTCTTCGGACTACTCTATAATCGAAAAGCTGATGCAGGAAATGGAAGCGTACATAGCCCCACTTTGAGTGCATTTTTGGGCTATCTAGAGTCAGAATTTGGAGATACTTATTAAATATGGTTTGTTCTCCTTGAAGTCTATTTTAAGTGGCCACTTGAATCACTCAAATCGGATATGAAATGAGTAAGTTATGGCCAAAATACGAAAACTGGTCAGAATAGGAAAACCAGAACAAGTTCTACCGGTAGGACTTAACTTCTACCGGTAGGACTTGGCCAAAAATGACCAGAATCGAGTCCACCGGTGGAACTGCTTCTACCGGTAGAAGACACCGAGAATGCCAAGAATGGGTGTTTTTCTCATTTTCACTTCACTTTAATCCATGGATCACTCACACTTCCTACACACCTCAAAACCATTCCAATTCACCTTGGAATCACTTTTCTATTCAATTCATCTTTCATTTCTTATCTTCTTTCAAACCTTTCATGAATTTCTCCCCGAAATCATTTCAATATAGGTCTTAACCGCACAAGCTAAACTCTCAAGAGTTTGTTGGGGTTTACTCTAAGCCCTAACTCAGACTAACTTAATATTTAACCATGAATCCAATACTCGAATAGAGGATTCCCTACTTTTCTTGTGGATTTAGAGTATTTACCAACCCTACCTTCAATAAATCTTTGATTAGGAAGAAATCCTAACAAACCCTAGATTTGGAACTCATAAACCTCTCTAGAATCCCATACAAAATCCATGTGATTCATAATAGAGTTCATATCCAAGGTTAGATCCATACCTTTTTGGCTTGATCTTGGCTTGATCTCCACTCCCTCTCTTCTTCTCCTCTTCTTCTTCACGGTTTCCTCCTCCAATGAGACCAATTTTTGGTCTTTAAATCCAGTTTTGCTAAGGCCTTGTTTGGCCCTCAAAAGTATTTTTTGGGTTAGTTGCCTTGTTTGCAAAGTCCCTCCATGTTTGACCATTTGTATTTCAAGTTCCCAAAATTGTATTTTGGCCCACATAGTCTCTTCAATTTATGACTTTAAGCCCCTTTTTGGACAAATTCGATTTTGTCCTTAAGTTTTTGTAACTTTAGGGTCTCTCGTTTCCGGTTTAGCATTTAACTTGTAAACCGGTCAAATTATGCTTACAAATACCTAAACATGTCGAAACTTGACTAGGATATATTCCAGGTGTTACAATTCTCCCCCCCTTAAAAGAATTTCGTCCTCGAAATTCATACTCTAGCATGTGCAGGCTCTATATCAGATCATTTCTTTTCCTGTCTTTTACAGAGGTTGGAGCGTGACTCTCACTTGAGCCATCAAAGCTCCATCAGAACTAAATCTCTTGTCTTAATCTTTCAGAGCTGGATTGATACTTATTCATTCTAGTCGATATACAGGACAGGACATCGCGTAGAGCTGACACATTTCTATGTAGGTACATCCTTAATGCGAGGCTTATCGAAGCGCTTCAACCCTAGGCTCGATACAACTTATCACGCCCAGATCCGGTTCGGCAGATTAGGCGGATCGAGGCAAAGTTCGAGGTGCGAGACTTAGAGCTGAGACTCTTTACCTGATTTTTTTTTAAAACCATGCGGTACACAATGGGTATGGCCCACATCATATAACATAATCCAAAAATCATGTACATATCAAAGACTACCACCGGGGTGGTGTCCATCAAAATCTAAACCTCTATAACTGAGTCCCATTTACAAAAACAAAATTGTACATTTACTTATACAAATCAGAGCGCGGAACCTAACATGTAGTGAACCCTTACAAGTGTGTTGGCCCAGCTGTATGCGGATGTTTGCTGAGGTCTTCTCCTGTACCTACACGGATTAAAAACCCGTGCTAAGCTTTACGCTTAGTGGGAAACATTTCTTATAACTTATACAGATACACATGCATATACACAATTATAATAAGTGTATAACCATAACAAATATCGAAATTTCATGGATTCATATCATGGACTTATACAAATTACTTAAGCTCATAACGGGCTTATGTTTATTCGGGAGCTCCGTAGGAGTTACATGGCTTATTCTTATGCAAAACTTATACTTATAACAGACTTACATTCATTAGGGACTCCCGTAGGAGTTACATAACTTATCTTATTCAGGACTTATACTTTTACGGACTTATGTTTATTCAAGACTACCGTAGGAGTTACAAAACTTATTCTTATACGAGGACTTACTAATTCGGAGGAATTGCAGTAGGTATCCACAGAGATTCGGAACCTATCTTTGGTATTCTGAACTTGTCCTTATATGAAGTACCAGAGTAGGTACAAAACATCTTTTGGTACTACGCATCTTATACTTGTTCTACGAAGTATATCCTGGTCTTACGGAACTTATACTTGTATTTCGGAGCACATACTTGTCTTACAGAACTTATACTTGTATACAGGACTTATTCTTGGCTCTGAGATCTTATACCGGATTCACGAGAGACTTATTACTGTATTTCGGATACAGAAGTACCCGTAGGTACTACAGAACATTTTACTGGTACAAAAGTACAAGTAGGGCTACAAAACAGATTCCTTATACGGAGGTACTCGTGGGGTACCGGGCCCATACTTATCTTACGAATCTGGAATTACTCGTGGTTCCGATCTTGTGCTTATTTACTTGATACAAGGTACCCGTGGGTACTCTGAACAATCAAATACGAGCACCGTAGGTACTCTGAGAACTTATCGGATACGGGACTTATCGGGCGGGGGTACCGTGGGTGCTCTCGGGACTTAATTGGGATCACGGGACTTATCGGATGCATGAGTGCAGAGTAGGTACTACAGGCTTATACAAATGGGACTTATCGGATGCGGGAATTACTGTAAGTACTACGGGACTTATCTGGGGATCACGGACATTAGTCAGCCGTGACCTGAGATCACGGATTCATTATACGAATGCTTAGTAGTTATTCTTGGACTTGTACTTATTTTCACGAATTTGTGCTTATTTTAGATGCGAGAGTACCCGTGGGTACTACCGAGCTTATACTGTTGTGCGTCTGAGAGTACCCTTAGGTACTACTAGACTTATACTTGTTTCACTTAGATGTAGGTGCGAAGTAGGTCTTCTTTGGACTTATACTTGTCGGACCTCAGTAGGAGTTATAGAGTTTCTTAGTCTGGGGAGTACGCGTGCAGTGGAGACTAAGATACAAGAGTACCCGTGGGTACTACGGAACCTGTCGGATGTGAGTGCCGAGTAGGTACTCCCCGGGACTTGCTCTGAATCTGGACATTAGTCTTGAGGCCACGGATCACGAGATTCATTATACGAGTAACCGTAGTTATTACTAGACTTGTACTTATTTTATAGAATTTGGCCTTGTTGCCCGTCTGAGAGTACAGTAGGTACTACCGAGCTTATACTTATTGTGCGTCTGAGTACCGCCAGGTACTACTGGACTTATACTTGTTTCCGATGCGGGAGTGCAGAAGTAGGTCTTCTTGGACTTATGTATTCGGACCTCGGTAGGAGTTGCCTGGAGTTTCTTCAAATACGAGTGCGGTAGATGCAATGGAATAAGCGGTACGGGATTGCCCGTGGAATTTTCTGAGGAACTTAATCGGATGCGGGAGTACCGTGGGGTACTACGGGACTTATACGGATGCGGACATTAGTCCTTCGTAGGCCACGGATCACAGTTCATTATACGAGGTAACCGTAGTTATTCTTTGGACTTGTGCTTATTTTACGAATCTGTACTTATTTGCCGATACGAAGTACCGTAGGTACTACCAAGCTTATACTTATTGTACTGATACGAGAGTACCCTTAGGTGCTTACTAGACTTATGCTTGTTTCTTAGATGCGGGAGTACCCGTAGATGCTTCTTTGGACTTATAACAATCGTACCTCAGTAGGAGTTATAGAGTTTCTTCAAATACGGGTGCAGTGAGTGCGAAATAACCCAAGCAGGATCACGGAGTGCGTGGGTACTACGGAACTTAATCAGTCTGAGATTGCAGAGTAGGTACTACATAGCAAATCTGGTGCAGTGGTTACATTCGGATCTTTACCATATTGGTTCTTTATTCTTATTGATCTTATCATATAATTGTTAGATTACTAGACCGTTAATACGGAATGGTAGGACCACGGCACAATAAGTACCGAAGGTACTATACGGATCAGTACCATTAGCACTAATCGGAGTCTTAGGAAATTGCTAGTGTGCGAAGCCGAGTGTCGTAGCACTAATCGGAGAATGCCCAGAGTACTAATGTGCGGAAACGCGGTCAGAGTGCCGTCCCACTAATCGGAGGTACCGAAGTACTAATGTGCGAGAGCACGTCAGGAGAGTGCCGTGTCATTCAATAAGCGTTATGACAATTTACAATTATATGAGTTAATCTTACTATCTTATAGTAGAAGCATTATTAGCCATTGCTCGTTCATGACGGTCATTATTCCAAATCTTGGTAGGTATGATGAGCATGTAATCCTCCTTAATCATGTATTCTTATTCTTCTATGAATCTAAGTTACCAGAATTGGAATCAATCAATCGGATCGATCGAACTCAAGTTATGGCATTTCATGCTTGACTAGTCGATTTCTGGAGTTTTCTGAGAAGATAGTTTGCGATATTAATTTTTCTAGTACATTTTCTCCATATTTGACACTGGTTATTTGTACTTCTTTAAATCTAAGGTGATAAGGGTTCATTTCCAATTGGAATCCCTTAAATCGAAGCAAAACTCGAATCTGTCAAAACAACTCAGGACTACTCTATAATCAGCGATACGAGGAAATGGGCATTACATAGCCTACTTTGAGGTGAATTTTGGGCTATCTAAGGAGGTCAGAGGTTGGAGATACTTATTAAATATGGTTTGTTCTCCTTGAAATTATATTTTAAGTGGCCACTTGAATCACTCAAATCGGATACGAATGGCAAGTTATGGCGAAATCTGAAAACTAGTCAGGAATAGGAAAACCCAGACAAGTTCTACCGGTAGGACTTAACTTCTACCGGTAGGACTTGGCTAAATGACCAGAATCGAGTCCACCACCGGTAGAACTTAACTTCTACCGGTGAAGACGCCAGAATGCCCAGAATGGGTGTTTTCTCACATTTTCCTTCCGCAATCCATGGATCCACTCCACACTTCCTACACACCTCAGAAACCATTTCAATTCACCTTGGAATCACTTTTCTATTCAATTCATCTTTCATTTCTTATCTTCTTTCAAACCTTTCCATGAATTTCTCCCAAAATCATTTCAATATGGGTCTTAACCCATACACAAGCTAAACTCAAGGATTTGTTAGGTTTACTCCTAAACCACAACTCAGTACTTAATATTTAACCATGAATCCGACCTCGAATAGAGTTCCCTACTTTTTCTTATTGGATTTAGAGTATTTACCAACCCTACCTTCAATAAATCTTTGATTAGGAAGAAATCCTAACAAACCCCTAGATTTGGAACTCATAAACCTCTAGAATCCCATACAAAATCCATGTGATTCACCAATAGAGTTCATATCGAGTTAGATCCATACCTTTTGGCTTGATCTTGGCTTGATCTCCCTCCCTCTCTTCTTCTCCTCTTCTTCTTCCCGGTTTCCCTCCTCCAAATAGAGACCAATTTTGGTCTTCAAATCCAGATTTTGCTAAGGCCTTGTTTGGCCCTCAAAACCCATTTTGGGTTAAGTTGCCTTGTTTGCAAAGGTCCTCATGTTTGACCATTTGTATTTCAAGTTTCCCAAAATTGTATTTTGGCCCATAGTCCTCTTCAATTTATGACTTTTAAGCCTTTTGGATATTACGATTTTGTCCTTAAGTTTGTAACTTTAGATATCTGTTAGGTTTCGCGAACTAACTTGTAAACAGTCAAATTATGCTTACAAAATACCCTAAACATGTCGAAAACGACTAGGGTATATTTCGGGGTGTTACATGCAACACGAGGACTTCCCAGGAGGTTCACCCATCTCAGCACTACTCTAGCCCAAGCCCGCTTAACCGCGGAGTTCTGATAGGATCCGGTGCATTAGTTCGGGTATGATCGCACCCGTCATGTTCCAGTGTCGCAGTCCTTTTAAATCCATCGTTTATGATCACTACAATCAAATTATCTCCCCTTCCATGCCCCACGACCCACCTAGCGTCTCATGAAACTTGTCCTCACCGATACCCTACGAGACCCATCCCCTCCATCGTGGTCCGACCTCCCTCCACCAAACGTTTCCACCCTTAACTTTCGCCTCGACCGTTTAAAAAGCTTGTTGTTACTGCCATGCGTCCTCAAACAATGCGGTTGAAAATTATGTAAAATCTCAGAAGCGCGATTTCGATGGCCCGTATCTTGAGATCGGTGATCGGATCAACGATCTCCCGGCGCCGATGGTGATAAAAAGGGCCGAACCCATTTGGTGGAAAAGTGGCAAGCCGGAATGGTACCCGTAGGAGCCAAAAAGATGGGTGTAACACCAGGACTTCCCAGGAGGTTCACCCATCCTAATACAACTCTTGCCCAAGCACACTTAACTGCGGAGTTCTAATCGAATCTGGTGCATTAGTGCTGGTATGATTGCACCAATCATGTTTCTATGTCGCAGTCCTCTGAAATCCATCTTTTCTAATCACTACAATCAAATTATCTCTCGTTCGAAGCCCCATGGCCCACCTAGCGCCTCATGAAACTTGTCCTCACCAATCCCCTACGAGACCCATCCTCTCCATCGCGATTCGACCTCCCTCCACCAATCGTTTCCACCCATAACTTTCGCCTCGACGGTCTAAAAAGCTTGTCGTTACCGTCGTGCATCCTTAAACGATGGGATCTTCAATGCGGTAGAAAATGGGGTAAAATCTCAGACGCGTGATTTCGACGGCCCGTATCTTGAGATCGGGTGCTTGGATCGACGATCGCTCGACGACAATGGTGGTAAAAAGGGCCGAACCCATTGCGTGGACAAGTGGCAGAAGCGAGAATGGTGCACGAAGGAGCCAAAGAGGATCTGACAATAGGACTTCCCGGGAGGTTCACCTATCCTAAGTCTGACTCTTGCCTGACATGCTTAAGCTGCGGAGTTACGTCGGATCCGATTGCATTAGTCTTCGGTATGATTGCACCGGTCATGTTTTTGTCTCGCGGTCCTCTTAAATCCATCATTTCGGGTCGCTACAATCAGATTATCTCTCGTTCCATGTCCCAAGGCCCACCTAACGCATCATGAAACATGTCCTCTACGATCCCTCTGAGACCCATCCCTACATCGCGGGTTGACCTCTCCGCAATCGTTTCCCACAATAATTTATCGCCTCGTTGTCTAAAAGCTTATCGTTTCTATCGGTCATCCTAAAACGATGGGATCTTCTATCTGTGAGAAAAAAAGGGGGAACAATCTCGAGAAGCAGCGCGATTTAATGACCCATTATCTTGCAATCGGGTTCTTGAATCCCAACGTCCTTTAGCGATGGCGATGGGAAGGGTGGAACCCATTAAGTCGACAAGTGGCAAGCCGGAATGGTACCCGTAAGAGACAAAAAGAGGGGTGCAACACGAGGACTTCCCAGGAGGTTCACCCATCCTAGTACTACTCTTGCCCAGCACGCGCTTAGCGTAGGTTACGATGGGATCCAGGTGCATTAGTCTTTGGTATGATCCTTACCGGTCATGTTCGATCATCGCGGTCCCTTCAATCCATCATTTTTATCGCTACAATCCAATTATCTCGTTCCATGCTGACCCACCTAGCGCCTCATGAAACATGTCCTCACCGATCCCCTACGAGACCCATCCTCTCCATCATGGTTCGACCTCCCTCCACCAAGCGTTTCCACCCACAAATTTTTCCTCGACCATCTAAAAAGCTTGCCATTCCCGTCGTTCGTCCTTAAACGATGGGATCTTCCCATCTCGGTAGCGGGGGGAATACTCAGATCGCGCAATTTTGATGGCCCCTTATCTTACTGTCGAGTCTTTGGATCGTGATCCTCGGCGCTTATGGTGATGGGCAAGGTCGAACCTAATGGGATGACAAGTGGCAAGCATGAATGGTACCCGTAAGAGCAAAAAAAAAGGGTGCAACGCGAGGACTTCCTAGGAGGTCACCAATGCTAGTACTACTCTACCCAAGCACACTTAACTGCGGAGTTCTGATGGGATCCAGTGCATTAATGCTGGTATGACCACGCCCGTCATGTTCTTGTGTCGCAGTTCTCTTACATCCATCGTTTATAATCGCTACAATCAAATTATCTCCCATTCCATGCCCCACGGCCCACCTAGCGCCTCATGAAACATGTCCTCAACAATCCCCTACGAGACCCATTCTCTCCATCGTCGTTTGACCTCACTCCAACAATCATTTCCACAAGACTTTCTCCTCGTATCCAAGCATTCGTTTCTGTCGTCCTTGCTGATGGGATTTTCCATCTTTGCCAAAAGCGGGGAAAAATCTCGAGCCAGCGCTATTCGACAACCCATATGTAGCGATCGGATGCTCGAATCGACAATTGCTCTGTGTCGGGGGCGATGGGAAGGGCTGAACTCATTGGGACGACAAGTGGCAAGCTGAAATCATACCCGTAAGTGCCAAAATGAAGGGTGCAACATGAGGACTTCCAAAGAGCTCACCCGTTCTAGTACTACTCTCGCCCAAGCACGCTTAACTACGGAGTTACGTGGGATCGGTTCATGATATGAAATATGATCATACTCGTCATGTTCCTATGTAGATCTCACCAAATCATTCTTTCTTATCACCAATCAAATTATCTCCCATTCCATGCCCCATAGCCCACCTAGCGCTTCATGAAACATGTCCTCACCGATCCGCTACGAGACCCATCCCCTCCATAGCGGTTAGACCTCCCTTCACCAAGCGTTTCCACCCATAACTTTCACCTCGACCGTCTAAAAAGCTTGTCGTTTCTTCTGTTCATCGATAAATGATGGGACCTTCCATTCAGCATAAAACGGGGAAATATCTCATATACCGCGATTTTTGGCGGCGTATCTTGCAATGTCAGTGCTCGGTCGTGTCGCCCGAAACGTCGTTGGTGATGGGAAGGCTCGAACCCATAGAGATTACCGACAGAGTGGCAAGCCATAATGGGTACCCATAAGAGCAAAAAAGATGGAGTTGCAACATAGGGACTTCGGGAGGTTCACCCATCCTAGTACTACTCTTGCTCAAGCACGCTTAACTGCGTTGTTATGATGGGATCCGGTGCATTAATGCTGGTGTGATCGCACCCGTCATGCTCCAGTTTTGCAGTCCTCTTAAATCCATAATTTCTGATTGCTACAATTAAATTATCTCTTGTTCCATGGCCCACGACCCACCTATCGCCTCATGAAACATGTCCTCACCAATCCCTATGAGACCCATCCCCTCCATTGCGGTTCGACCTCACCCCACCAAGCGTTTCCACCCATAACGTTCACCTCGACCGTCCAAAAAGCTTGTCGTTTCCACCGTTCGTCCTTAAATGATGAGATCTTCCTTGCGGCATAAAACTGGAAAAAATCTCAGACGCGCGATTTCGTCGACCCGTATCTTACGATTGGGTGCTCGGATCGACGATAGCCCATCGCCGATGGTGATAGGAAGGGCCCCGACCCATTGGGAGACGAGTAAATCGAGATAATTTTATAAGAGAAAGAAAAAGGGGTCTGACACAAGAGACCCAAGAGGTCACCATCCTGATACTACTCTCGCCCGAGCATCTTCGAACTACGGAGTTACGATGGGATCCTGAAAGTACGTGGAGTGCTAGTATGATCGCACCAGTCATGTTCGGTCATAGTAGTCCTCTTAAATCCATCGTTTCTCATCTCTACAATTAAATTATCTTTCATTCCATTCCCCCCGACCCACCTAGCGCCTCATGAAACATGTCCTCACCGATCCCCTACGAGACCCATCCCCTCCATCGCGGTTCGACCTCTCTTCACCAATCGTTTCCACCCATAACTTTCGCCTCGACCGTCCAAAAGCATTGTCGTTTCTGCCGTTTGTCCTTAAACGATGGGATCTTCCATGCGGCAGAAAACAGGGAAAAATATCAAACGCGTGATTTCGACGGCCCGTATCTTGTGATCAGGTGCTTGGATCGACGATCGCCCGTTGTCGATAGCAATAGGAAGGGTCGAACCCATTAGGAGGATAAGTGGCAAGCTATAATGGTACCCGTAAGAGGGGTGCAATACAAGGACTTCCTAGGAGGTCACCCATCCTAATACTACTCTCGCCCAAGCACGCTCAACTACGGAGTTTTGATGGGTTCCGGTGCCTTGAGTGCTTTGAGCGCTGATCGCGCTTCCGGTCATGTTCTGTGTGCGATCCTCTTGAATCCATTGTTTCTGATCGCTACAATCAAATTGCCTCCCGTTCCATGCCCCACGGCCCACCTAGTTCCTCATGAAACATGTCCTCACCGATCCCCTACGAGACCCATCCTCTCCATCGTTGTTCGACCTCCCTCCACCAAGTGTTTCCACCCATAACTTTTGCCTCGACCATCCAAGAAGCTTTCCATTTTCGTCGTTCGTCCTTAAACGATTGGATCTTCCATGTAGCAAAAAATGGGGAAAAATCTCATACATGTGATTTTGACGGCTCTTATCTTGTGATCGGGTGCTCGGATCAACGATCGCCCGGCGCTGACTGCAATGGGAAGGGCCGAACCCATTAGGGCAACAAGTGGCAAGCCTGAACTCCAAGATTTCTAAGGACAGGTCTAAGAAATATCATGATCAGATGGTGGCTCGGAAACATTTCCAAATAGGAGATAAAGTTTTGCTCTATGATTCGATGGCGTTTTTTGTGATGTGTATATAAAATTATGCGAGAAAAATATAAAGGCGCCTATTCCGTGCAAAGCCTCTAAGCTTGTCAAGTAATAAAGTGTACCTAAGTACAGATATCGATCCACAAGGAAAATGGAGATGCTAAGTACCAAAATTATAATACTTCTCTAATATCCAAACTAACAATTGTGATAGTAAAACAGAATTTAGACTAAACTAATTAAATTTCTAAATCTAACTAATGAAGTTTGCAACTAAGGGATACCAAGAGATGATAAATTCCTAGGGTACTTGGTGCAGTCGGACAATCCTCTTAGATCTAAATCAAAATTCTACTCTATTGTTTCATGAAAATGCTTTCCAAGGCAACTCTTGTCTAATTTAATTATAAGCCTCTCTCGAGATCGAATAACCTACCAACTAACAGGTCTTGCTTCTCGGCTCAACCCCGAGCATTAGAGTCTTTAAGATCCAAAAAGTCTCTTACACCTCCTAATTACCGATAATTTCTGCACTGCCGGGCTAATTAGGTTGATTCATCTATGTCTAGTTCTTTACTCCTTCTCTCATATCTTGAAGAACCACTCACCACATTGAGTGCTTGAAATGATATGTAAAATAGGGCAGTATGAATCAATAGAGGTGCATTCACAAGGAAACAATAGAAAACGGAACATTAACAAATAGATATAAACTCATGTTCAATATACAGCAAAACCCTAGATCCTACAATTTAAAGCATGATAGAGGTTTGATACATCATAAACTTAGGATAAAACATGAGAAAAGGAAGAAGAAACTATAATTATCAAATGATGGTGAGTCACGGATTTTCTTCACAAATCTCATGATCTTCTCCCAAATCTTCAAAAGCGACTCCTAACCTCCTCCTTGGTCCCAAAGTGTGGACAAAGAGTCCCTTCTCAAACTGGCAGCCTCCTTGTCGTCTCTTTGGTTGAGCTTAAAACCCTCCATTATGGGCTCAAAATGGGCTAAAATCCACGAAAACCGACCCCGAGCTTTTTGCGACGTCGTGCAGCAACGTCGCGACGTCGGGATGCTCTGTTTTACGCAGCGTCGCGACGTTCTTTGCGATCTCTGTTTTTGCTCAACCGTAAGACCATAACTTTGTAATACGAACTCCGATTTGGGTGTTCTTAGTACCGTTGGAAAGCTCTTGAAGTGTAGAATCTATCCATAAATGGTTTGATATAATATGATCTCATATGATATATGAAAACAGAAAAATACAGTAGCCTCTCCTGCTTGAAGGTCTTTGCAATGTTCTTTGATTTTCTTCAAGTTTGGAACTTGCATAACTTCTTTATTCGAACTCAATTTTGGTGTTCTTGGTATCCATGGAAAGCTCTTGAAGTTTAGAATTCATCAATATATGGATTGATGCAATAGGAGCTCATATGTTGTCTGAAAACGTCAAAATGCAGCAGCCTCTCCTGCTGCTTCTATAGCAGTTTTTCCACCAATTTTGCACAATTCCACCAAATGGATGACCTAATCATAAGTGTGAGATTTTAGAGCATTAGGGAACTTATTTAATATAAAAACACTAGAAAAAATAACTAAAGCATAGGGATAAAATGAGTATTTAAGATACTCATCAGATTCCAAACTTCATATATTTCTGGGAAAGCTAAAGTCCAGGTGGATCTGTAACACCCCGAATTATACCCTAGTTGTTTTCAACATATTTATGGTATTTTGTAGGCATAAATTGAATTTTCGTAAATTAAATGCAAAAATATAGAAATTTAGAAACCCGGAAATTGTACAAGTTATAAGGACAAAAGTGTAATTTGTAAAAAAGGGGGGCATAAAAGTCATGAATTGATAAGAGTTGAGGTCAAAGTAGAAATCACTTAAGTGGTAATGTAATTAATAGAATGAGGGAGTACCAAAAAGGAAAATAAAGGCAAGTTTAAGTGTAAATAGAGGAGGAGACCAAAATGAGTAATATTTGGTCTCCAAACAAGAACTACGGGAAGAAGGAGGAGGAAGGAAGCGGGGAGGAAGAGGGAGGGCAAAACGGAGTTATGGATCTTTGGAGTTTGAGTATGGAATTGTATGATTTTGGTAGGATTTTTGTACTCCAACTACTTGGGTATGGATTGCTAGGGTTTTCTTTGGAGATTAATTTGGTTCCCTTTTCTAGGGTTTTGTTAGGAATACATCCTAACTCTAGATTTAAGGGAAGTTTGGTTGAAAATCCCTAGTTGATAATAATTAGATATGGAATCCTTCACAATTCCAAGGTTTTGTAAAGTTTAGTGAACTTTGGTATGAATCCTTGGATTCTTTGGCTAATTAAAAGTGTTTGTGGAGTTGTTTTGAGGGATTTCATGTTAATTTTTGATGAAGAATGGAATAGAAGAGAAGTATGGAAGAAAAGTGCATGAAAAATGGTGAATTATGCCATTTAAGGCGATTGGGAAACCGAGTCAAGTGCAGTTGATCTGATAACAAAGAAAGCGGTGCGTTACCGCCTCATCGATGCAGGTGCCCTCATGCGAATCGGGACTGGTACCGGATGCATAGCCGGTGCGAAATGCCAGATGGTTCCCTCGACCCTTGTTTTTCTATTTTTGCGTATTTAGCTAGGAATTTGCATCTTAGGAAGTATAGAAAATAATGAAATTAAGTGAAAAATATGCAGTACCTCGTAGCCTCGGCGAGATTCGATCAGGGCTTAGTTCATGCCCCGATAATAAGGCCAGTTTCTAAATACAGCATAATCGTGGAGTGCCTGGGCGAGTATTAACTAATCTGACGCCACGTCACGGCGTGGGCACTCACGATTAGTGCTACGACACTCTGATTAGTACTTTGGTACTCTGATTAGTGCTACGGCCTCGAGATTGAAATGCCAGATTACTCACGATTAGTGCTCACGACACTCTGATTGGTACTTCGGTACTCCTAATTAGTGCTACAACACTCGATTGAGTGCCCGGTACTCTGATTAGTGCTACGACACTCTGATTAATTGCCCGGTGCCGATTAGTGCTACGGCACTCCCGTTCCGTGCTCCGGCACTCCTGATTTGTGCTACAACACTTCCGTATTGTATAGTATCTTCGGATACTTCTTGTGTTATGTCTTACTTATTTATTAGCACTGGTCTAGGTATTCCCATAGTTATATGATAATAACCAGAAGAAGGAATAAGAGTAAACAAATGTGTATCGTTCTAATCTGTAATACCTATGGGTATTTCTGAATAAGAATAAGCTTTGTACCTCCTACGGGAGATCCGAATAAACATAAGTCTGTTATAAGCATAAGTACTTGTATAATTCCATTATATGAATGCATGGAAATTCTGATATCTGTTATCGTTATATGCTGAATATAAATGTGTATATGCATATTACATATGTTTCCCACTAAGCGTAAAGCTTAGCACGGGTTTTGTCACGTGTGGAAATTACGAGGAAAGAAGGAGACGGCGATATTAGAGATTATGCAGGGCGACACACGAATAGGGGTTCATCTCTGTAGGTTCTGCACTCTGATCAATAAATGTAAATGTATAGTTTTTGAATATGTAAATGGGACTCGGTACTGTATATGTGACACTGTAAACACCACTATGGTGGTAGTTTTATTTTGGAACTTTGTATATGATATTTGGATTTTGTTATAAGACTTGGGCCCACCAAGGTCTGAAAAAGTAAGTAAAGAGTCCCAGTATGGTCCTTTTGAACTCGGTTCGGATCCATGTCGGGTCGGACCGGGAATCGGGGCGTGACAGGATCGGTCCTTTCACCATTCATCAAGTTTATTTAAATGGAGCAATGGATATTCTCGGCTCAAATGAGAACCAAATATTCAAAGTGAATGGCCACCGCCTCAAACCTTATGCAATTCCCTTTAGTCCATATAAGGAGGAGCTTACCCTCCTTGAGCCTCAAAACACTTGAACAATGGGTTAGGTGGATGATCTCTTACGGATGCGAGTCCACTTCTTCTTGCTTAGTCTTTTATTTTATTTAATTTTTGTTTATTTTTTCCATTTTTCTTTTGATTTATTCAAATTTTTCTTCAATTCATTTTCCTGCTATTTTTTATGGATTTTCTTACTGTTTCTGCCGGAGTTATGCTAAAATCCTGAGGCTGGGAGGTCAAAAGGTCTGGTAGGAGATTTGCGCGAGGGTTGATGCGATTGCAGTCTTTGCGAGGGTTGCGAGATTTTGCAGCCACTGCTCTATGCACTCTCTGCACCTCATCTTCCACGACCTGGTTCCCAAACCAAAGACTCTTCACTGCCCTTCATCACTCCGTTTTTTATCCTCCAACTCCCCAACCTTTCACATTCCATCCAAACCTTTCAATGTTCAAACCCTTCACCTCCCATACACTTTATAAATACATAGCCCCCCCTCTCTTGAAGCCCTCATCCATCCAGGCTGCAGCAATGGCAAAGACCCGAAGAGGCCACAACTCATCCTCCGGCACACGTCTGAAGCCCCACCTGACGGGGCACACGACTCTGCCCGATCTTAGAACTCTCTTTTGGCCCTGCGAGTTCTCTTTGAAGAAATCTCCCAATCTGCTGCCCCTACCTCTCCCACGGTGAGTAGATATGAGACATGGACTAGACTCGTGCCCACAGATCCCCCTCACACACAACCAGTGCTTAGGTCACCTCCACCCAGAGGGCGGGACCTCTAATACAGAGAATCTTCCGGTCCCGGCCCTTGGGTGCCTCACGATCTTCTCTACCTCAGGAGCCTCGGTTCGACACTCGATGTAACTCGGCTCCATTTTGTCTTCTGTGATGAGGCCACTCTTCCCTTGTGCTCCAATAGAAGGAAACATTGACTGCCGGAACAAGGATTTCCACAACGAATACTTTTATGATATTCGGCTGCAGTCTGTCGAGCCGGGACTCGATAGAGCTTGTTCGTGCTACTCTCTACAAGAGCCATTTGCGGCTCCTCTCGATTCTTCTATCTGAGGGTAGTGATTGACTTCTACCAGTTCATGAAGTCAATGGTGAGCGCAATTCCACTGCTATCCGCTTCACCATTGATGGGCCGTCAAGGCATCCTTCGGGCAGCTAATATAGCCGCCGCTTTTCACCTTCCAGTGATCCTGGCCAATTCAGCAGACTATAGGCAGTGGCCACATCCTTCACCTCGGGAGATGGTCTAGATCCTCTCTCGAGACACATCAACTGGCCCTATTCTATTCCGAAGACAACTTCCATCAGGGATGCTTTTTGTGGACTATATACTACAATCTAATCTATTTTCTCTTGACATCTTGTTGAGGCGGCGCTATCACAGGCCCTATCAGCATTTCGAGGGCTTTTGGTTTACCCCCCCCCCCAAGAGCTTATTATGACATCCCTCTTCCGCTTTGAATAGAAGATACACCGAAAGCACCTCAATAGAGCCGAGACCATTCCACTATTGTTTCCGCAGTCACTCTGTCTTGTGTTAGAGCACCTAGGCTTTTTGGCTGAACCCCATCGAGAGTCCCGTCGAGTTTACGAGGCCATATTTACTGTCGAGAAGTGGCAGTTTGTGTCGGGGGCCCTGATTCGCATGCAAAGTAGGTGTACTGGAATCAACAAAATTTATAACTTAAATTCCTCCTACTGCCGTAGCAAAGCTACTACAGTATAGTGGCTCTAGAGTCGAACACAGGGATGGGTTTTCTTCGTATACATGATTTACAGTGAAGGCCAAAAATGGTGAATTCAATTTGGATTTTGGGGTTTTGGTAAAAATAGGGAGTTGAGTGATTCTGGTGAAAATACAATAAGTAAAAAAATTGTAAATAGAATTCCCTTGTGAGTGTTAGGTCCTTTCAGGGTTGAAGTCTGGGGCGAGTTCTCTAGGGTCATTTCCTCATGTTAGGGAGGATGACCTATAGTCATATCCCAAGCCGGTTCTTCATTTAACTGTAAAAACTTACCCTAAATAATTATCTTTGAAAATTTGGTATTTGCCTCCCATTGATGGTCTCGGACAGTGAATAACATCACCTTGACTCACTTTCCAATAGCTAATAAATGATAACTAATGAATGTCACTGTATCTAACAATAAGCATACAATGAACCCTAAAATCTTACCAAGTATTGGCCATTTCTGATGAGCAGAGGATCAAACCCTAAAATTTGGAGAAAATAAAAATATCCTTGAATCACCTTTTAATAACCCATAGATGATAACTAATGGATGTCAATGGATCCAGCAATAAGCATCCAATGAACCCAAAAGCTTATCAAATACTGATCATTCAAAGCGATTGTTGATATAGTTGACGATATAAATGATGAATACCTCAGTTAAATGAAACCTGGTGCCTTGTTGATGGCCTTCCACTCCAAGGAAAATATTATTGCCGTAATCTCAGGTTGTCATCCTCGAAGGGTTTGGCTGCCCAGAAAGTGGAAAGAAAATTAAAGACAAAGGAGAAAATGACGGCGGGATAGGCGAAAGCTTCTTCGCGAAAATTTGTGCGAAGTGATTGATAATTCCAGGGCTTGACTGAGGCTTATATATGCTCAGAGCCAAGGGAAATTACAAAAGAAACCAAAACCAAAATCTATTACAAGGGATAATATGGGAAGAAACAAAAAAATTGTAACAAAAATTTCAAGCGTCAAAAAGCAGGTGAACAGTGGCGGTTGGATGATTAGTGTCAACAGTATGCATGAACAGTGTCAATCAGGAATGAATTTCGCAAGTGCTCCAATTTCCTTGTATTTTCTTCTCTTCTTTCCTTATGGTCTCTGATCTGCAATTCTGAATTTGACTCGAATTCTTTGTGCTTGGATCGACTCAACAATTTCGACATAAATAGCTTGCAAAAACTACAAAATTAGCCACAAAATGCGATCAGTAGAATAGCAGGGACCTTAATGTGCAAGTGATTCATGCCACGGTAGGGTGATCCGGAATCAACAAAATTTGTTTCCTAATTTCCTCCCTACGCCGTGGCGTCCCGACTCACTGCGATATAGTGGTCTAGGGTCGAACAGGGATGGGTTTTCATCCTGAATGATTAAGTATCATGATTCAAAATGGTGAGGCTTTTGTTTTGGATTTTGGATTTGCATTAAAAAGTGTGGGTGTTGGTATCCTTAACTAAAATAGTTTAAAATGAGGTGTGAAATAGAGACCTTGAAGGCTTGGGTCACTAGCTTGATAAAATGGGGTTAATAAAATTGTCGGGTTATTTCCTCGCATTAGGGAATGACATATAGTCATAGCTAAAACTTGGATCTTTGTTTAGCTTTAAAAATAACCCTTAAAACACTACTATTTGAGTCAAAACATATGCTTGAGCATTTTAATGTTCGGTAGTTTGAAGAATGCACCATTTAACTAATTTCGAGGGGGCTCATAAATGACATCTAAAGAATGTCGGTGCATCTACCGTAAGATACCTTTGAACCTTAAAAGCACGACAAGTATTGACCAAAGGAAAGAAGACATTAAGCCAGCATTAAACCCTAGTTTGGAAAGTTTAGAACAATAAATGCAGTACATGTTTCATTTTAAAACTAAGGACCACACCTTTAGCCACCGTGCTTGACCTATGACCTCCTGCTGGGTTTTGAGGCTTAGCCAAGCATCCTTGAGTTGTCATCCTCAAAGGTGGTGTTTGTGAGCCAAGAAAATGAGAGAAAGAAAGAGAGAAAATTGTAAACCTAAAACAAAAGCTGCATGAATGAATGCTTGAATGAAAGTTAGGGTTACAAGTTATAAGAGTAAAACTGCCATAGCCAAACAAGATAATGTGAAATACCAAAATACCTAAAATATATATGATTACAATAGGGACAAAATGGGAATTACACAAGCGAGGTCGTTGGAACAAAAACACGGGGACAAATTTACGCTATGCATAGTGAATTTATTTATCATAAGCCAATCACAAACATAAGCGAAAATTAATTTTAAGCTATGCCTGCTCTTTCGCTATCATAGCGCGTACCTCTTGTTTCGCGAGGATTGCGAAATTTTCACTATGGTTGCGAAATTTTCGCAATCCTTGCGCAATTTTCGCAATGCATAGTGAAAAGTCCTGCACTCTCCTGCATCCTCCTGCATTCAGTTCAGCCTCCATTTCTTCAATTCCACTTGACATTTCTTCAACTTGGCTTGATGAAATCGCCGAGAATTCATATGAACATGGCATAAATCGGCACCAACTCGAAGCCAAGCTTGAAATGATGGCTAAGGCTCACAAAACCTGCAAAATTACCAAAAACAAACTCGAAACAAAATCAGTAGTACTAAACGGACCTACACATGTCAATTGGCTTAATTCATATGATTAGTACGCAAAAAGCACTCAAAACCTATCTTAAATAGGACTCAAAATAGCACTTTTTGGGTACTAATCAGCAAGTTTGGTTAATTACGCTGATTAGTATACGAAAAGTGCTCAAAACCTTAAATAAACAGGGTTCAAAATAGCACTTTTTGAGCACTAATCACACCCAATGAGCACATTGCTAGTCCCTTACTTGATGAAAGAAAGAAAGAAAGAAAAGAAAGAGCATAAACGATAACAAAATGATGTTCCTGAAGTAATTATTTCAAAAGGTTGTGAATGAGTAATGTCTAACCCTTAATGAAAATCATCGAAACCCTTGTCCAATAACTATCTCGAGAGAATGAATGTCATACAAAATTAAGTATCAAAAGAGCCTCCTTCTCAAAGACTCAACTAGGAACTTCCACCAAAATCTATGTGTTTGTTTGATCAGTCCTCAACAATAAGCGCAAGCCTCTCCCCAACCAAGCTCTTTGCCTCCACCTAGGACACTAACCAACCTAAATAGATCAGGACCCACACTTATTCCACAACTATTTTTTGTGTTGTAGAGAGTGCAATCTTGAGAATCGACCTCACACGAGAAGTCCATGCAGGGGGATCTACCAATGACTCCCAACCAATTAAGGCTTGGGCACCAAGTCATAGGATCTTTCAACCCACAGAACTCTTCGGGTTTCACCGGACTCGAATGATTTAAAACTCAGCACTCTCTTGCTAAACTCCACCCATCCACCCATGTAGCGGCGCTAAGTTGGTGGCTCCCCTTGATTGGCTTAGGGCAAGGAGCTTTAAGGCTTTCCGCATATACCCTCGGACCTTGCTCGGGTTTCAAGGCAAAAGAGTTGCAATTTTTCTTCTTTTTCTTTTTCTTTTCTTTTGGAAGACACATTGGCCTTCTATTCATGGGGGTCCTTAACCTATTACAAGTTGTCAATGAAACTATGGTAGGTTTTACAATGTTTAGGAGGTGAGCGGTTTAGCCTATTGTTGGCCCGATGTGCCCTTGTGTGTGGTTAGCTAAAGGTGGAAGAATGGAAGAAAGGTCCAAAGTAGCAGGTTAGCTAATCATCCACTCAACTAGGCATGGCATCAATCTAACATCAACAGGATTAGACAAAGTTTCAATTTTCCTACTTGCAGGTTAGGCAAAACCACAAAAAGAAAAAGGTGCAATTTGAATTGAAAAAGTAAGTTGTATAGTATAATAGCTTCACAAAAAGGAAAACCAACAAGACACTAAACATACAAAATGGGCTTGCTCAAAATAGTAACAAAAACATAAATAAATGCCACTTCCTTGGCTGCTCTCTGACCAAATGTCACATTGTATCATAATGGGGCTTGGATTAGAAAGATTAGTGAAGGAAGTGCTACCTCCTTGATGATATGTACTCGTTTTTGGATAGGAGACTTCGCAAGATTTCCATCGACACCTTATTCACTCCGTATGGGCTTCAAATAAACAAGTTAAGAGAAGAAAATAGAGGAAAAAAGTTACCAGTTGGAGAATTTTTAAAATTAAACTTTCATAATAATTTCAAAAGTTTTCTTTCTGATTATATTTTGATTCTACACTCTCTAAGATTTCCAACGGTACCAAAAACGCCTAAAACGGAGTTCGGATGAGAAAGTTATGGTCAAAACAAAATTGGGCGGCGAAAATGGAGAGGGTTAGGCGCAGGAAATTTCACAACCTACGAAATTCGCCAAACAATGCAACCCTACTTGAAATTTTTTGTATTTTGTCTTGCTCTCCAAAAGTGAGTAAAACTTGTAAAAATGAACACAAGACAATTTTTTAAAGCTGAGAAAAATCAAATTAATCTAAAGCAAAGATTAACTAAAAATTAGAAAATCCCCAAGAAAAATTAAAGAAATCAAAATAAAATAAAACCAAATAGAAAAGTGAAAATAAGGTGGGGAGATTGAGGCACCCCAAAACCTGTTCCTTAATCCTTTGGAGGCTGCTGGAACTGGTGGAGCTTGTAGATATGCTAAGGTCTAGATGCTCCATGTCTGAACCAGCACCTGAACCATCCACTATGCCATGCAGTGTGAGCAGATGCCAATTTCTTCGATGTAGTGGCAAAAATATTAGCAGTGGCCACTAACTTCCTAAAATTACGAGTAGAAGCTGACTGATTCATTCCACCCGATAGGCTGAGCTAAATCAACCAAAGTTTATATACACCTAAGTTCCTACTCTTTGCTTGGTAGTCGAGCTCACTGTGATGGTGAGAAGTCTAAGGGTCGAACTGCGGGGATGGGTTTCATCCCCAAAAATGGTTTGCATCGGTGCTGAAGGTGGGCTTTCTGTTGGACTCTTTGGAATTGTGTTTCAAAGGCAGTGAAATGGTTTGAAAACTAAGAATTGTAAGCGAAAGTAAAAGGTGAAAAGTTAACTTTGAAAAGAATTAGGTCCTGCTTGGCAAGTTAAGAGCGAACAAAGTGTCCTCGGGTTTTATCTCAGCGTTATGACAAAGCAACCTATTGTCCACTGGCATAACCGGATCTATGTTTAACTAGCAAACCCTGACCCATGAAACAACTCCTATTTGAGTCAATACACGGGTATTATGTAGTTATGGCTCCTTCTTGTTTAAATGCAACATTTAATATCATCTCGAGGCTCGTAGAGACCATCTAAAGAACAATAGTCCTAAAGCATGGAGAGTATTAATAAATCAATAACATTAAAATGCTATACAGCTTCCCTAATTTGAAAACCTAACATATAAATAATATCATTTTAGAGGCTCGTAAAGACCATCTAAGAATCAGTACCTCTCTCAGCGAATATACCTTGGATTCTAAAGCATGTAGAGTATTGGCCAAATTAATGATATTCAATGTTATGTAACCATGTTTTGAAAATACAAGGGCCATAAATACAACCAGAGCTTTTAGCACACAGAACAACATGCATATGCCCCACATCACTCAGCTAGCTTCTTCTTCAAAGAAGGAGGTACATGAACAAGACTTTGAGCTGTCATCCTCAAGCAGGGTATGTCAGAAATGAGAAAGGGAGAAAGAGGAGAGAGAAGAGAGAAAAGAAATAAAAACAAAACCTAAAAATAAAAGACTTATTTACAAAAGAAAAACTACAAAAAAAAATATCTTCTCCACAAGATTGTTGCTCTCCAATTGTTACTAGGTTACAAACAAGAGGGGCTTATATAGCCTCCTCAAGGTATGCGACCAAACCTATCAACCCGCTGTTAAAGGATAATAGAGGCACACACCAAGTTTGGAGGCGGCTTGGCATTAATTACAAAGCATGATTTAGAGACAATTTCGCTAGGCCGAGGAATTTCGCTAACTAGAGAAATCAACAGTTTCATTTAAACAAGAAATTTCATGGTGAGTACTGCTATTAATAAATTTCGCTGCTTAATAAATTTTGTATAGCTTAACCAATTATTTTCGCTAAAAATGATGCCTAGCGAAACTGAAGTGGTTCAGCGAATTGGTGTTTTCATAGGTTATAAATTTTAAAGCTAATACAAATTTTCAATCTTAGCTAAAATTTCGCAAGCTTAGCCAAAATTCTCGCATCGTTGATCCTTCACGTTTTCATCCCGCTTCGACCGCATCACATTTTCTTCATTTTGCCTCGTTTTCTCATTGATTCTCGGGGTCAGGTTGATGGCTGAGACTTGAATTCCAACTTCATGATTCACTTGACTCGGGCGATTGACTCCAAAAAGTGCGCAAAGCCTGAAAAACAATGTCCGCCAAAAATACCCTCTAAAGGCATAAGTGCTACTAAGAAGACTAGAACACTACAATTGGTATAATGACATGATTAATGCGCAAAAAGCACTCAAACCTATCTAATATAGGGTTCAAATTGCACTTTTGGGCATTAATCACACCCCCAATCAAAACGCCGCTAGTCCCAAGAATGCAAAATAGTATGATGCAGATTTGCAAAGCGTTATGATTCAAAAAAGGTTTATATACATATAAACACACTTAACCGAGAAATTGAAATCAAAGTTGTAAACCGATATGAAAGAATCAAACCATACAAGAACAATTCTAGGTCAATATTGATCCATAATTCTCAACTTGAATTTCCACCTAAGTCTAATGGGTCTTTATGTAACTGTATTGTTAATAAACCGCAAAATTGTCACCTCCCAACCTAGCACTCACAACATGGCCTTAAGTTGTTGAATCCCAGATAGGCTAGTTACACTTTTCTTTCTTTCAATTATAATGTAGATGGCAATGCTTAAAATCCGACTTCACCCAAGTCCGTGTAACGGGGGTCCACCGATGACCTCCCAACTAATTAAGGTTTGGGCCAAAAGGATCACTACCACTCAACTCTAAAGGCTTCACTCCCTGACTAATGACTTAGAAAATTACACCCACAAGTCATTAAACTTCACCTATCCACCATGCAACTAACGACTAAATCGATGACCTCAACCAATTAAGGCTTAGCATCAGGTTTCAAAGGATTTCACCATACACCTCAGATCGTGCTCTGCTTCAAGGCAAAACCACGACTTTATTTTTCTTTCGTCTTTTCTTTTTTTTTTTTCTTTTCTTTTGCTTTTCTTTCTTTCCTTTGGAAGACATCATTGGTCTTCAACTGTATAACACAACTCCATCCCAAAGGCCAACATACTTAAGGCCTGGGCTTATGCAAAGTGAAAGGAGGCGAACAAATTCACAAATTCTATTGGAACAATCTCGAGGCAAAGCAGTGAATTAAAGATGTTGTGAAATTTGTTGAGCATGCAGAAACTTCAACTCGACCAAAATTTAATTCAAGCACATGGTCCTAGCATATGTGATAAAAAGGTGATTCAATTTCTCAATAATATGAAGTACCCAATTGTCCATCAGCAATTCAATTGTTCACCTGAAAATAAAAACACATTTAAAACATAGCGGAAGCACAAAACATGATATGTGCCAAAAGTCAGATATATATAAATCGAATAGCTTTTGATATAGCCATGGCTAATACATGCAAGCTAAACAAATATCACCGCCTACTATGGCTGATACATAATCCTAATCATGACAAGAGGCGCTTGATAAAGCCGTATAACTAAACAAAATCAAAAGAAACCCAACCACCCACCGGCCAGGTGGTGGTGGTGGGCCTGAACGCCGCCGCAGCCTGCAATATCCACTGGAAGTCGTGACCAGCGCGGCCTCTCTCGGCGTGGACAGGAAGCACCTGGGATGTCATAACTGAGTCAAGACTAGAATGGCACCGCCAAATCCTCCGATCCCGGTGCGCCAGAAGCCGCAAGGGAGCGTATGGCATCCATCACACCGGGCCTATCTTCGAGCTAGCATGGATGTACTCCTGAATGATGTCAATAGAAGGCCCGGGAGTATTCGCCGCAACCGATGTAGTGGCGCGGAGGAGATGGAGGTGATTCGGAATGGAGTCCTCGTATTCCTGCCTGGGTAGCATATCATCTCGGTGGTGGTGGTCCTCGCCTCCTCGACCCTGCATTCTCCCGGTCCTCGTGGTCGTATATGGAATGAGATCGCATAGTCATAACCCTGGCCCATTTCAGTACACTATATGTGTAGACATCTAGCTCTCATCTCTAGTCCTGCCTCGAATCCCATCCGCTCGAGAACATAGCATTGTGAGTCTCAAGACGTTAGGATGTCACGGCCAGTCCTCCACACCTTTCTCCTCAAACTGCAATGTGGAAGCCATCACCACCGAGGGGTCAACCAAAATCCCCCTGAGATCCGGTAAAGTGCCTCCAGGATGGCTCCCCTCCGTATTATACGCCGCGCAGTAGGGAACAAGCCGGCACGTAGTTAGTGGCTTCAACGTAAAGATCTCGAGGCTGCTTTCTCCCCGCCGGGAATCGACCGCAGCCGATGTCTTCGGCCGTTTCGACCATCTCCCTGCGGAGGCGGGTGGGCCCAAGCTCAGAATCTTTCCGAGTTGCGATCGCATGCTCAATCCCAATGTCATCGGGAAATACCCAATGGTCCGAGTACACCGTGGCTAGCCATCTATTCCGAACTCGAATCTCAGTGGCTCGTGCCTCCTCGATGTCATAGAGCCGGAGGAACCGCCGCACTCACCCCTGGTAATGCAAACCGCCGCTGAGTCGCGTAGCGTGAGGAATACTCCGATCAATCTCAAAGACCTCAGATCCGGGTCGCCTCTCACGCGATGTCATAAATGACTCCATGACGAAACTCAGGGTGGAGTCGCATTTATCTCTGAACGGGTTCTAACCACAGTGGCTCCCGATCCGAGCAGCCGGCGATACCGAGGTGAGGAAGTCGCCCGCACCGGGAGTAATCGGGGATGTGGAGGTCAGAAGATGATGACTCGCCTCGCCCGGCGTGCGGCCCGCTTGGAGGGCCGGGCCCTCCTAATCCTCCCTCCATGGTACGCGACAACCCGGTCCCCATCCGCCCGAGATAACGCCCAAATCCCTCGCGCTCTCGTATATCGCTTTCTGGGACTCTGCAGGATGGTACAGAGCTGACCTGAGTCGGGCCTCTCTAAGCGCGCTAAATTCACGAGGCCGAAGACGGGTTCCACCCCGAAAATGGAACCATATCTGATAGCGAAATAAAATACCAAAAGGGGCTCAATTTCATCGAAAATATAACTCGCCGCATCTATATGTTCAATCAAGATCTTCATGGCTAATGAGCCAGCCAAGGCAAAACCCGAACTAGGGCTCACTAACTGAGAAGCAAATGGTCCCGAACTGCAACCGTGGCTCGATAAATGATCGATGCTGGGGCGTGGCACCTACTACCAACCGAGGCCGAACCGGCAACCGATGACTCAGCCGTGGAGGCTCACCAAGGCTCTGGCCGAGGTACAAAGGGTCGACCGGCAGCAACCCAATGTGGCTCATGCGTGCATTTTTGGGGAATGTGATTTATATAAACATCCAACGGCAGCCGAAGAGTCTTCCCTCCAAATTTCCGCCATTTGAGCGAATTTAGCTCAAACCGATTACACTACCTGCATTTCAAAATTTCAACTTAATTACTAATACTGTAAAATTATTATTATAAAATTTAATATATGTACCGTAATTCAAAATTTAAAACACAACACAATGCTATACTAATTAAATCATCAGGAAAATGAAATACTAAGTTAAAAATTTTTGAAAATAATCGAAACTAACACAATTAACTAACTTAAGACAAAATAGAATCGTGGAACTGCACTGGTTTTTGAAAACACCGAACCAGCCTACTTCGGGATGATAGGGTCAAGGAGAATGATCTCCTCAACCCCTGCAGTTGCCTGGGCTAATTCCATGGTTTTGGGGGCCCAATTGTTGATCTGTTCCTCAGAAATGGCAGTTGAATTGAGCAATTGGTTTGCAGTGGGTGTTGATGGCAAGACCAATATATCTTCATTTTCGGGTCGATCACCTCGTGATTTCCTCGACACTGTGCTTTCCCCGCACACCGATCAATTGAAACAACCTCATCGAAATTTGATTCCCTACAAGAACTCATGTTTGTTGTTCAAAATGAAAGATATTCAACTCCATGGTCATGTTACCAAAGTTAATCGACACCCATTCCTAATTTATTATCAGACAAGCAAAGGGCCGTAAATGGTCTTCCTAAGATACCGTACATGATCAGTTCACTAGCAATTGTCTACAGTCATACCACAAAATCCATCGTAGTAGAATTTGTCTATCTTCTGCTCAAGATATCCTCAACTATCCTCCTCTAGGGATTTTCACTCCACCATCGGCCACGAGAGGCGTGATGTTGGTAGGTTTAAGTTCACCTAGACCTAATCGTCATTGTGATACCTCATCACTGCATTAGGTTCACACCGTTCCTAAATCAAGCAAGGACTTTTTGCGCAATTCCTGCACCAATATTGACTGGAATTGTGGGAGATCCAGGATCCTTGTATTTGATTGCAGTATTTTCTTTGGATTATGGCACCGATATGTTCAAAGGAGAAATGCCTTCTTCTCAATGCCTAACCTTTCGATCGTGCAGATCCTTCAAAATCTTGCATGTTGTGGACTTGTTTGATTAGGTCCAAAGAAAGGCATGTTAACCTTACTTGCCTTAAGACCTCTAAAATGCCTCTGCTTGTTGAGATGCCTTCTTTCCTCTAAGTGCTTAGAAATGGAGGTGGTATGCGGTATTTGATTGAATCCTCCTTTAGAGAATATGCTCAAAGTTGCAATTTTCCTTGCTTCCAGTTCTTCAACAAGCCGCATGTCGATCAACCTCTTTCCACTTCAGGGTTATTATGGGTCTTAACCCTGTCCATTCCCTAATTGTTGGATGATCCTACTCATGAATTCCTTTTTTGGGTTTGAATTGTTTGGTGATGGAAACCTCCTTCTTGCAAATTCTGTGCAACTCGTTGATCTTAGTGATTGAATACTGTAGTTATCACCTTTTCTCAAGTTGAGATTGCTCTCAAGCCCATCTATTCTCTTATTCAGTACTTTCTACAAAGATCAATCCTTTATGCCAAGCCATGACATTCCTTTTGTTCCTCAACAGCTGCTCACCACCTTACTCAACCAATATAGCTTGGTTCTACTAGAGAAGAGGATGGTGGTTGCTGTGGGTCGCGAGGGAAAACCAAACTGTGCTTGGCACTGGGGTACATGTAAAGTGGATTGGGTCTCCATGCAAGATTAGGTGATTCTCCAATTGGAATTGTAGGTATTACCATATGACACTGGATTGTGGCTTGTATTGTCCTACGTTGTTTGCACATTCGACATCAACCTTCACTCGCAGGGGCCATAGGACACCGTTCGTCAAGGCATGGGATTGGAAATTGGTACAAGGATTGACTGCAGATTTTCGGGCCACGCATGCACCTCTTGGAGCTTGCTGGTTTTTAAGTCTTCTACTTTCCTAGCTAGGTTGAAATCAGCTCTCATCTCTATTTCTTCAGCAAGGCATACATCCCACCCCTCGTCGACCTGGTCTCATCCCCATTCACCCTGTGTGTCAGTTTATCCCAACCCCAGAAGTTTCACCACGACGAAAAATCCATGGCCTTCATCAGAGATGCTGCTTTAAAAGCTCCCCCACACATGGTCAGAAGAGCTGCCTCATGGCAGAGACATATCACCATGTAGGGTTCACCAACATCCAAGTATCAAACCCATGATGCGCATGCACGATGGTTTCCATAAATCTTTTCCCAACACCGTAAATCTCCCACCACATCATGAGCCGCAAAAGTATAGATTTGTCTTTTCAAATTATTGGTCTTATGATAATCGAAAACTTCTTTAGAATTCAAATTATACTCAAATTTCACTTTCTAATGGTTCTAGGCCTCAATGAGTCGATTTACATTCCCGCCTCACCCCCAGAGTCATGGAAATGCTTTTGCTTCAGCAAATCCATCCACTATATCTTTCCTTAAAGGTAAAAACCCTCAAAATCCCTAATATGAGCGTATGGATTTTCATTTTCCATACCATGATATGTGGGAGTAGGTACCAAATAAGGGCCTCACCGCTACATCTTCGAGGAAATCGATACAAGACGGGGCACTAACTTCTGGGAGGCGGATGATCCTCATGGTTCTATAGGCATTTGATTCATGGGGGCTGGGTTGGCTCATGTTCCTCGTATGGGATCCATGGTATCAGCTGGTACACTAATCACCAGAAGCCAGGTCAAGTCAGGTACTATCCTATAATCTACCCATGTTCCTATCCCACTCGTTGCATACACACTCTACAAAATTCTAGAGACAAATAAAGAGCAACAAACAACTTGCAAAAAGATTAAAATTAATCAACAAACAATAAACTGGATCGAATGAAAAACTAAACTAATCAAAATCAAAACAAAGCAGCCATCACAATTGCTAAAATCGGGCAGCTTCCCCGCACCGAGCTAAAGAGGTAAAAAGTTAATTTCACTGATGCGGATCACAAGTACTCTTCAACTAACATTTGTAGTTTACACTATCCCTTAACGGCGCCATTTGGATTCGCGTGAAGCAAGAGGGCCGAGCTAAAAATCAACAAAAATTTATATACACCTAAGCCTTACCACGAGTCAAGCTATCAGCAGTGATAAAGGGTCTGGTGGTCGAACACTGGGATGGGTTTTCATCCTAAAATACTGCATCGCGTCTTCTAAGGTAAGGCTTATTTGACTCGGAATTGTGTTTCAAAAACAAAGGAGAAATGGTTTGAAAACGAGAATTGCAAAACTGAAAGTAAAGGTGAAAAAGTTAACTTTGAAGAATTAGGGTCACCAACTGCAAGTTAGTAAGTAAACAAGGTCCCCTGTTTATCCCCTCATATGACAAACCGAGAAGTCCCTAGCATAAATCGGATCTATGTTTAACTAGCAACCCGACTCCATGAACAACTCCTATTTGAGTCAATACGTGGCTATAGTTATGGCTCGATCGCTAAACCTAACATTTTAATATCATCTCGTAGGCTCGTAGAAGACCATCTAAAGAATTACTACCCTAAAGATGGAGTATTAGCCAAATCTAATAAGATTAAATGCTATGAACCTAATGAGAAACCTAACATATAAATATCATTTTAGAGGCTCAGAAGATTACTCAAACATCAGATTCTCTCAAATTAATATGCACCGGGATTCTAAAGCATGAGAGTATTGGCCAAATTAATCGATATTCAATGTTATAACCATGTTTTAAAATACAAGGGCCATAAATACACCACCGAGCTTTAGTACAGAACACACATATAGTGTCCCCAATCACCTCAAGCTACTTCCTTCCTCTTCAAGAAAGGAGGCTAATAAAGCATCTCTCACTTGTCATCCCCAAGAGGGTGTTTCGCACTGAGAGTCGAGAGAAAGAGGAGAGAGTTATAGAAAAAGAAATAAAAACAAAACCTAAAATAAAAAGACTTTATTTACAAAATAAAAACTTACAAAAATATCTTCCACGCATTGTTGTTTCCAATTGTTACTTAGGTTACAAAAACAAGAGGTTTATATAGCCTCCTAAAGGTATATGCAAAATACCAAAACCCATCAACCCGGCTGCTAGTAAGGATAATAGAGCAATACACCAAGCTCGAGGCGGTTCGCATTAATTACAGCATGACGAGAGCATCAAATTTCGCACGAGGAATTTCGCTAACTAGAGAAATCAACGTGCCTAGCGAAACAAGAAATTTCGCTATGGTGAGCAATTTCTCAAGAAGCAATAAATTTCATTATTAGCTTAAATTTCTCGCTAAGCCAGCTTAAATTATGAGAAGCGAAATCAATATTTTCACTAAAAACATGCCAGCAAAACTGGCGGTCTAATAAATTTGTTTCACAGGTTGCGAAATTTTCGTTAAGGTTATAAATTTTCGCCAAGGTTACGGTAATTTCGCAATCTTAATAAAATTCGCAAAGCTTTGGGCACCCCATCGCTGATCCTTCACCGCTTCATCCGCTCGACCGCATCACATTTTCTTCATTTCCGGCCTCGCTTCATTGATTCGGGCTGGTTGACGGCCGAGACCTGAATTCAAATCATGATTCATCATTTGACTCGAGATTGACTCCAAAAGGCGCAAAAGTTCAAGAAACAACCAAAATACCTCTAAAAAGGCATATGCTACTAAGACCAGAACACCACACCAATGACATGATTAATGCGCGAAAAGCACTTTAAACCTATCTAATATGGTTCAAAATTGAATTTTTGGGCATTAATCACAAAGAAGGTGGATGACCTTAGCCTGTAGTAGCAGGAGTTTTGGGTTGGGATTAGATGCAGTGAAGGCAAGATGAGCACCGGTAGCGGCGCTTGGGTTTGCAAAGGGCATTAGATCCAAATCTCTATGGGATTGTCAAGGATAGGCTGGTCCTTCCACCGTCTCCTCAGTTAGCAAATAGAGAGATTGCTCATCTTGTTGTTTATATTGCTCTACCTTTTTGGTGTCAATCAGCACTCTTTTTCTCCTGAATCTCCTTTTGATGAACAAGCTTATCGTGAGCTGAGACGGATTCTGTGATGTCAAATTTTATCAATTTCGCTTTGGAACCCATCCAATTCCTTGTCTGTGGAGCCCAAATGTGTTAATTTCTTTGATTAGCTCGGGACATTCACGCCTCTCTCTCATCTCTTTTGAAATTATCCATCAGTTTGCTCAAGTTCATGTCGCCAACTCAAGATGTCAACTGTGGGGCGTTGTCAGACGAGGAGTCGAGGCTCATTGCCGAGAAGGTGAGGTGCAAACTGTGGAGGTTTTGGTTCCCATGAGGAGTTTGTGTGGTTCCCCCAACTAGGGTTGTAAGTATTGTCAAATGGTGCATTAGTTGGGGAAACACTGCAAAAGGGTGCACTCATCCATTGGTTTCTATAGTCCCTCATGGACCTAGACGGCCTGATTTCTCCCGCGTCGCCGATTTCCATGGAAGCCAAGGTTTCTGAACCTCATTGATGCCATGTATGCTCAGGGTTTCTCTCCATCAATACTCACCGATTGTTCTCCTCTTCCATTTGATCACAATTCGCACTAATCGAACATAACTCAGAGTAGAAATAAAATAAACCAAGACAACATAGAAAAATAAATTCAAGAAAGAACATTTTTTTTTTTTAGTGAAATGAAACAAAAGAAAAACTAGTAGTAAAATATAAAAGAGATTCACCAGTACTTGTGATGAGGATAACAAGTGTTCCACAACTCTTCAAATGCACTTAGGCACTATCCCCGACAACGGCGCCATTTGATTCGCATGCAAAGTAGGTGTATTGGAATCAACAAAATTTATAACCTAAATTCCTCCTACTATCAGAGCAAAGTCATTTGAAGATAGTGGCTCTGTGGTTTAACACGTGGATGGGTTTTCTTCAGACACATGATTTAATGCGTTGAAGGCCAAAAATGGTGAATTCACTTGATTAGTTTCGTAAAAACAAAGGAGTTGGTGATTTTGCGTGATCGAAATACAATAAGTAAAAAAATTGTAAATGTAATTCCTCAGTGTTAGGTCATCAAGAACCTGCAATGAGGTCTTGTCATTTCGTGTCGGGAGGATGACCTATAGTCATATCTCAAACCTGCTTTCTTCATTTAACTCGTAAAACCGACCATAAATAATTATCTTTGGAATATTGGTATTTCGCTTCCCATCGATGGTCTCGACAAAGGAATAACATCACCTTGACTCACTTTTCCAACCGCTAATAAATGATAATCACGAATGTCATCAGATCTAATAAATAAGTATACAATGAACCCTAAAAGCTTATCAAATATTGGCCATTTACAATGAACCTACGATCAAACCTAAAATTCTGGAAGAAAATAAAAATATCCTGAATCGCTTCAATAACCCATAGATGATAACCAATGAATGTCAATGGATCTAGCACAAACATCCACGAACCTGCAAGCTTATCAAACACCGATCATTCAAAGCACCAAGAGATTAAAGCCTACGTCTCGACCGAAACCATAAAATGGTAGAGAATACCATAAACATGGAAAACCCCGCTTCCTTCTCGATCCCCAACACCCAAGAGCCTTCCACTCCAAGGAAAATAGGGTTTTAGTGTTTGCCTTTTTCTATATAGACTAAAACCCCTCAAATTAACATAGCTACGAGAGCTCATACTTTCAGATCCATGTTATACTGGATAAATGTGTTTACAAAATAATTTTCTTATTCATGATTTAAATGTGTATGGTTCGCCATGACACCTAAGTGCATAGTCATACAAGAATCAATGTAAGTCCGGGTATCATTCCTACAGAGATTGATAGCAAATTACAGATCAACTACCCCAACTACTAAAATTCCATACTATTTGGACTCAAAACTCATAATGAAGGTTTTATCTACACGACACAAATTAAACTCCTATATCATTGGAATATATGTTCAAACTAAACTAAAACAAAAGTAAATGAATGAAAATAAATATACAAATGAATCATTGAATCGGGCTCGTGAGAAACGAAAACTATCAATGAAATACAATGAACACCAATTCCAAAGATTTCCAAACCCATCGCTTCCGTTTCTATAATGACCTGATTTTTGTCCAAGATTTCTTAACTATTGGAATTGATCTCTTCCATATTCAATATTGGGATATCCTTGCTTCTCTCGAAGACAAGATCAAACCACCACCGTATTCCAAACTTTCTTACAGATCCGGGTATTTTTCTTTCGCCACTTCACACCCATCTGCTGGACAACTGAACTTTGCTTTACCTTTCTCGTGATTTCAAAGTTTCTGCATTACTTAATTGGTGGCTCAACTCTAAATCTATGGGTTTATCCCTTTTCCTTGATTGTATCTAAGCCAACACGAGATTGGAACTTTTACCTATAAATTAAGGTGAACTCTCTGATTATTTATACTTAATAAATATATCCCTTCAACTTCAATTATATTTAATTGGGATTTTATCAAAATGAACTTTCAGAGCTCAAGAGTCATCAATGGTAGCCTGAACATACCTTAAAAGAATGCTCTCAACTCGGGAATCTCCGTGATTTGGCGTCAATGCAGAGGGCATCCTGGATATCAGAGTAAGATACATTCCCTCAACTGGTACAGTACTACTATTGAGAACTTATCCATTCAAAAACGACACCGATTAAGTAAAAATCGAACCCAAATGAATTCTCCATAATAGCAGAAAGATCAGAACTGGAATGTAAATCAAATTCAATAGAGCTTGATTTGACACGTATCGCTAATTAAGAAACGAGCAATCGATCACGTTATCAACCATCGTAATTGCAATAAAATTGGAGAAAAATGAATCTTAAATTGTCAGATTTCATAAATTTCGTGTAGTAATACTTAAGAAAATAATAGAACTAAAGATCCATCTCTACTATCTCTCGCACGTCAAGATATTCAAAACAAAAAAATAAACAAAATAAAAATAAAAATAAAATCTACTCTTAAAATACAAGACTCCAGTTCTCTTCTTTCTCCTTTTCTAGGTAGTGAAGACTGGGAAACTTACTTTACTCTTCACAAATTTTATATCGCAAAGAATCGGGGCCAATCCCCAAAAATGCTCTAGGTGGAAACTAAAGAAAAGCCCACCACCGTCCTATGTCAGGACTCAAGTCGATGTCGCGACATGGACTTGTCTTGATTGCTCGTGATCGGGCCACACTCTTTTTCTTTTAAGTTGCAACCAATTTGTCTTGCAAATGCCTTTGATCAGTGGTCGCGACATCGTTTGTGGTCACGACCTCTTTTGCTTATCATTCCTTCAGTGTTTATGTCGCTGACTCAGAAGGAGATGTCGCATATCATTATCTTCCTATTCTCCGACTTCCTAGTTACATATCAATTTTAGTGTTACCACCACTTTGTCGTCAGATGATACTCATGTGACGATCCTGGTCTAATCGTGTTGGTGGTCTTCTTGCTTCATATCTTTCAATTTTATGTCGCTGCTGACTCACGGTGTGATGTCGCGACATCATTTGGTTTTCATTTTTTCTTCTCGTTGTAAACCTCGCCTCTACGTTGCAACCAATTTCCCTCCTCACCTATTTTCCAAGTCGACCTCAATCAATACACGTCACGACATCAATTTCTTATGCTCACTTTTCAGTCGACCTTAATGAGCGGTCGCGACATCATTTAGATCCTTGACTTCCAGAAAGGTCTCAAGTCTCATTTCCGGCAAGGCTTATTTGGCTGTGTCGCGATTTCCTTTCCAAACTCTATCTTGGTCAAGACCTTAAATCTTCCCGTTTGTATGTCGCGACATCGAATGATGTCTTAATTCAATGGAGAGCCTTTATTTAAAAAACCCACAAGTAACCTACTTTTGCAAAACTCTAGGCTTCATGATTGATCCTGTTACCTGCAGCGCGACATCATTTATTTTCAGTTGGTGTCGCCATTATAGTGATGTCGCGACATCGTAAAGTGATGTCGCTGACATGAATTTCTTCCCTCGGATTATTTCTTTTAGTCTCAACCACGCTTTGTCTCAACCTCCTTCTTCAAGTCACGACTCACTTGTTCAAGTTTTCTACTTTCTACCTTCTTCTTGAGGCCCGTATTTGATGTCGTGACTTGGAATTTCAGCAACAAGCGAGCATTCTGTCGTGACTTAAATTTTCGGTTGACCTCAATTTGCTCTGTTGCTTTCTTACGATTTTGCTGATTTGAGTTCTTCTTTGTATTTTCTAAAATGAAATTTGGAGTTAATTATCCACTTTTACGCAATTAAATCACATTTATCTGTAACATACTCGAAATGGATTAAAAATCTAATGGGTTTTGGACGACTAAATCATTTAAGCGCTCATCCTCGGAGTTTGTCATCCTCGAAAGGTGTTTGTTTACTTGAAAGTGGAAGAAAATGAAAGACAAGGAGAAAATGAAAGGAAGGCGGGAAACCACCATGAAAATTTTATTAACAGTGATTGAAAATTCAAGGCTTGGTATGTAGCAGAGGCTTATTTACGCTCCTGGCCAAGGAAATTACAAAAGCAAATCCTGTAAAGAAAGCTATTGCAGGATAATATGGGAAGAAGCGAAATTGTAACAAAATCTCAGCGTCTAAGCGGTGAACAATGGCGTTGGATGAATAGTGTCGGTAGGATGCATGAGCAGTGTCAAGTAGGAATAATTTACTTAAGTGCTCCAATTTCCTTGTATTTTCTTCTCTTAGCCCTTGCATAATTCCCGATACGCAATGCTGAGTTTGGCTCGAATTCTTTGTGCTTGGATCGACTCAACAATTTCGACATAAATAACTTGCAAAAACTCCACAAAATGCGATCAGTAGAATATGATGGACCTTAATGCGAGGATTGGGTTAGTGTACTAGTGGTACAAAGTGGTGAAACGCCAAATAAACGGGGTTGAAATAGCACTTTTGAGCACTGTCGAGCCCCTTCATATTCACAGCCCTCATGTTGAGAGGTCCCCGAGATCCACAGGGGTTGGTAGCCTCAGCTGACCCTGCTGGGGCAGCCTGCTATCACCGACTGCGCTGACCCAGTGGCTACTCCGCGGTACTTGCGGCCTCCTCATCTCCGGCTCTCCTCTTGCTCGACTGACCTGGCTTCGTCTTCATCACCAATGGCGTATTACATCGCTGCTCAGAATTTTCTTGTCATCTTGGCCGTGTCTCGAATTTTTTCGGTTACATCACAATCCTTAGCTCTGCCTGGCGCCATGGCTGGTGTATAGCGCCATTTGACGTCATACTGAAATGCGACCGTCCTTGCTCGGGGTTCGATAACACACGGGCTTGCCACCTATATCCCTCTCACTCCGATAAGTCCTGGTTATACCACTTACCTTTCTGGCAGTCCTTACCACGCCCATTACAATATAGTTATACCACTGCGGCGGCGGTTATCCCGGTTCCTGCGGCTTGACGCTCCACTTAGTTGCTCATCCTTACTCGAATCGAACTAAGGAGGATGAGTTTGCCTCCGACTTCTTGAGAGGTATCAACTTCCCATCGTTTAGTTTTAGCTCGGACCACGGGTGGGAATGATATCGTATTATGTTGGGGAGAGTTAATAAAGGAAGTATCATTATATTTTTGGCAAACTGTTTTGTTTTAGTTGAATGACTTGCTAGTAGTTTTTTCCTTATAATCTAGTATATGTTTTTAGTTTTCAACACATTTTTTAGTTGTTGTTTTTAATTTCTTACATAGAATTTTTTTTTTTTTTTGTAATGCTTGACTTTCTATATATATATGAGAAAATTGGGGTCTTGTCCTTGATATTTGTTGATGTTAGGATGGTGTTATGCCTATTTGAGTTGATGAACCGTTGAAATTTCTCATCTTCAACCTTATTGCTTCCACTTTGAACTAAACACACACTGTACACATTAAGTTTCAATTATAAGCTAAGCTACCTTACCTCCCTAAGCCTGTAAAATATAGCTATTACTTTTGACCACCTTTAATAGGTCGAGAACCATGAATAAAAGACCAGTGAGTATTATGCATTAAAGATGTCCAAATATCATATGTTAAACAAATTTGTCCTTCAAAATTTGCAAAATATTGTTTTAAATTTTCTCGTTCTGTTTGAAATTTTTTCATAATATTTCTTTTAACATTCGGTTAACCTTTGAATTGAAGTTAATCAATGTTTGAATTATTTACATGACAACATTCGGTTCATCGTATTAAAAGGTTGTTATCTTAATATGTAATCAACTATTCTTCTGACAATCAGACTCACATCATAAGAAAATGTGTTGTTTAAGTCATCTTTACCTGTTGCATTGAAAAAGAAAAAGAAAAAATTATTATGACACTTGCACAGAGCACGAGCGCAATCAGGGATCTGGCCGAAGATCTTTAAAGCGGTGCCTAAAGCATTAGTTAGGGTGCATTTTGTTGCCTACACAGGTGGATAGGTGGGTTAGCAAATTGTAGGTGCTGGAGTCTCGAGCTCATTAAAAGTCCAAGGTAAAACCTGAAGAGTTAGTGGTTGAGAGATCCTTATGACTTGATGCCCTAAACCTTAGTTGGTTGGGAGTCATTGGTGGACCCCCGCTACATGGACATTTGTGATTTCGACTCCCTCAGCATTGCACCTCTACAGCACAAAAAGAGTTGTAAAATAAAGCTAAGGTCCTGATCTATTGAGTTTAGTTAATTTGCTATGAATAGAAAAGAACTATGTTAGGGAGAAATACGATTTAGCGGTATGTTTGAAAACTAACGAGTTAACACTTAGGTTTATGGAAGGTTTGGGTTGGTTCTCTAGGAGTTGACCTCTTTTGATACTTGAATATGCAGCACATTCTTCCTAAGATAGTATTTGGGTAGGATGTTGGTGACTGTTGGATTGAGCATTATCCCTTCATTTTATCTCTGAAACCATTTTTATATAGATGCATATATTCATCTTGCTTTGATTACTTTATTCTTCCTTCATTCAGGGACTAGCAATCTGTCGGTTGGGGGGAGTGATTACCACGCAAATAATGTTGTTTCATACTCTTAAAACTTCGGGTTTTGAGCACTTTTTGCGTAGTAATAAGCCAAATTAACCCAGTTGGCACGTTAATGACCTAACAATGCTTCTAATCAATTTTATAGCAGTTTTTGTAGTTTTCATAGGTTATAAGTATTGAAGATAGGGATGAAACTCAAGCATGAAGAAATCAATTGGAACTTAAATTTCTGAACCAATGACGAAATGACAATGAGAGAAGAAAGAAACGAGCCCACATCGATTTGCAAGAGGTTGCAAAATTCCCTGCTTGTAAAATTTCACAGGGTTGTGAATTCTTTATTGACTTTTGTTATCTTTTTGATTTCTTCCCAAACTATCCCTATGTAATAGTTTCTTTCTTTTGACAATTTGGTAATTTGTATGGTTTTAGTGGTATATAATCCCCAAAACAACACTCTGTAAAAGATCTTGAAAAATCTTTAAGTATAATTTTATTGAATTTTGGGAGGCTTATCGAACAAGCTCCTGTTTTTCTTTTCATTTTCTCTCATTTTCTTGCTAGCAGGCCTCCCTGAGGACGGGGCTAAGCCCCTCTTCCTTGGTAGAGCCTTTGGGGCGAGGAGGAACTGTTGTAAGCGGGGACCCTCGTGACTTTCAACGTAGGTATTCTCTTTCATTGATGTTCTCTCCTTGCTTTGGTTTGAATCGCGGGCTACCTTGAATGGTTAGTATATGGTAAGCTTTTACGGTTCATTGGATGCTTATTGTTAGATCCTGTGATGTTGATTAGTTATCATTTGTGGCCATTGGAAGGTGACTCGAGAGAGATAAGTTTTTTAATTGAATAGGAACATTAATGTATATTAGATATTTCGAGATAGTGAGGTCAAGTTTTGCAGCTAAGCCAAAATCCTTCGGGAGATAACTATATGTTCACTATCTGTGCGAGAAAAGCTGAGAACCCCTCATTTGCCACAGGAACTAGTGATGACTGTAGGAATTATTTCTATATATTTTTTACTTCACTTTGGTTATGATTTCAACTACCAAAACACACTCTTTTTATCCAATCCCAATATCCAAATTATAATCACCAATATAAACCTCAGCATTAGTCATTTCCCTGAAAAGAAAACCCCATCCATGGACGATCCTAGAACCAACGCTATGGTAACTAGCTATGCTATGCCAATACGGGTGTTAGGTTATAAATATTATTGATTCAGAATACTCTCACAGACCACCATACTGTGCCATTCTTGGTGTGTGGTGGATTGATATTGTTGGGCTTGAAGTTGTAGCTTTGTTCCCGTCAATAAATTAAGCTTCTCGAAGCGATGGGATTCTTCATAGAAGTCTCATCGGTGGGAACATTCTGGCCCAGCACCTTCCATCCTCCCCTACTTCCATTACAGAATGACCTCTTCCTTCTGGTTGTTCATCTGTCAGTGATTGTGTCAGCAGCCCAATTAGTGACATCTTGAACAAACAGTGCTCCCTCTGAAAGCATCTTCTTCATAAACAGATTAGGAGTGAACTCTCTTTGCTGTTATCTCATGTTTGAATTGCTTCATAACACTTTTCCTCTTGAATGCACCTCCAGAGGTTGATCCACAGTTCCATTCAAAGTGTAATTCATAGCATGGTAGAAGATGTCCATCTGAGTCATCTTCTCAATCCCATGCATGGGACATCTCCTCAACAACTGTTTAAATCTTTCCTAAGCAATGAAGCAGATTTATCTCGCTGTTTAAAATAATCTCTTCTTTCATCTCAAAAGTTAGAGAAGGAGGGAAAAACCTACATAGATAAGCCTCCACAAGCTCTTCCCAGTTGTCTATTGATCCATAAGGTAGGGACTCAAACCAACTTGCTATTGTATCCCTTAAGCTAAAAGGTAGCAGTTGAAGTTTGATCACATCTGGATTGACTTCATTTTGCTTCAATGTGTTGGCCATTCTCAAGAATTTGCCCAGTCACTCCATTTGGATCTTCATCAAAGATTACCTGTGAGGCCCGATGTTCACTACCATAATAATGAGGGCATGCTTCAATTCAAAGTTGTTGGCCTCTATAGCTATTTTCCTTCTTTGTGAACACCTGCACGATGGTGGTCTCCAGGAAGTCTTCCATTGTCCTTCCATCTCTCTGAGGTCTATCAACTTCGTCGCTGGTGCATTTAGATTAGCCTCTCCTTGATATGCCATGACTAATGCTTCTGCTGCTGTTCTTTCTTTCTTCAAATTCCTTATTGTCCTTTCAAGCTCAATGTCCAATGGCAAGAAGTCAACTTATGTTCTTCTATGCATGTAAAAATCCTACAGAATTAAAGCATATTAGAGTCAGAGTAAGTTCCACTAGATGAATAATTGATTATAGCCGGTTTGCCCAAAGAAGGCATGCCTTGGATCCACTTCTTCATTTAAAACTAATTTTGTATTTTTCTAGAAAATATTGAATCAAAGATAAAAATGTCCAAATTAGCAATTTTCTTTTTTTAGATTTAGAATGTTGATATTTAAACCTGTGATCTGACCAATGGCGTAAACTTACAGTGAACGATTTTCTTTCTTGACCAAATTTGTGATACTACTACCAAAGACTGACCAGTTAGAAAGCGAAACCAAAAAACTTGTTAAGACCATTTTTGTTTTGAAGACCAAATTATTGACATTGCTATCAGACTTATTTAGTTATTTAGTCGCGAGCAAACAACGCCAAAAACTTATTAAGACCAAAGTATGTAAAGAACTGTTTTCTTCTGTTTGAATATTATATGTTTAAAGTCGGTATGAATTAATCCTTTGTGATCAGATCATACAGTAATAAAGTGGACTCACATGGTCGGATATCATTCCATGGGATTGATATAATTTAGATCGAGTACCCTACTACTCAAGATCATCACTCTTTGAATCTCTAATTTGAAGATTGAACTATCTAAATAAATTGAATGAAATAATTTTTTCGAATCATCTTTAAAGAAAAAGAAGTCTAATCTAGTAGAATTGAGGAGACTTACAGTAGTAGAAATAACAGGAATGTGTTAGTAATAGTGCTCTAGGCTTTATTAACTATGGACGTAGTATTTTGACTATTTATGAGAATTAATTATTATGATGATTTGCATGTTTATTATATAATGTCCTTGAATAATATTATTAATTATTCTAAATGTCCCTAATCGGTTATTGTTATGGGAATAACAATGAATTAACATTAGTATAAAGTTTGATTGATATTCATGTGATGAATATGTGTATGAATACAAAATCAAATTTATATCTATTTGTTGAGAACAAATATTAGACGAGACCCGAATCTTTTAAGATTAATACATGGATCAAAGTCATAAGTTAATCTCTAATAATTGTGTCATTAAATCCTTTTATTTGAGATCAGCTATAGTTCTCAACATAAGAGGAATATTGTGTTTTGATTAATCAAACGTTGTCTTTAATCGGATGACTATAAAGGTTATACTTGAACATAATAGAAATTATGTAGTGAGATATGGCTTGATTAAAGATGGAATTTGTCCCTCTTATTATAAGAGATATATCTTTGGGTCCCTCGACAATTGAGGCTTGAGAAATGCATGGTGGAGTGCTCCGAATGAATTGATGGAGATCAATGTCATTTGTTTAGTCAGGTCTAATTGGGTTTCGAGTAATCAAAAGATAGAAACGATATAAGACTGACACTGTCGACATATATTCTATCAAGATATCATGAGACAAAAGGATTATGTCTTTAGCTATATTAAGTTTATCTCTCGGATCATGAGCTTTTCATTTTAACTTGGTAGTCTAATGTCTTGCTAGAGGCCACTTATGACTTGTAGGATCAAATTGTTTAGGCATACTACCCGATGTTGAGTGAACCTATAGGGAGTCAGCACATTATTAAGAACAAATAATAACGGTTATGGTTTTACGTAATAAATTAGGTTTACATTACACATAACGGTTATAGTTTTCACTCTACGTAATAAATTCGTTTGATATCGCGGTTATGGTTTTGTAGTAAATTTGTTTATTACATAACGGCTATATGGTTTTCACTCTCTTTAATAAATTCGTTTATTACATAACGGTTATGGTTACGGTTATGGTTAAATATATAATAATATAAATATTCATTTCCTTATCTGATAAGGATTTGAATTTAAATTGTTATTATTTAAAATAGTTTTAAATATATAATAAATTTGTTTCTTTATCTGATAAGGATTTGAATTTAAATTGTTATTATTTAAAAGAGTTTTAAATATATAATAAATTCGTTTTTGACTAAAACCCTAGCAGAGTTATATAGATATATATGTGAGACATATTTATTTTGTCATAGTCGTCTTTTACTCTGAGAACAACCAAAACAGAGAGAAAGTAAAGAAAAACCCTAATTTCATTTTGAGGAAAGGCAGAACTGAACTAGCATTGACAAGATCGTTCATTAGTTGTTCGTGTGTGGATACTTGTAGAGGGTGGTCACTTTTTAGAAAGATAGCACCTTTGAAGATCAGGAGCTAAGCAGACGCAAACTTTGAATCGCGGCGAATCGATCCTCTGAAAGGTAAGTTTCGTTTACCCTTCCTTCGGTTTATGAAAGCGCATGTGATCCTTGGTGGGTTAAGGGATAAAAAATTTTTAAATTAAAGCTACATTAATGTTGTCCAGTTGGATATTACGCGTAACCCAGCGGTGGTATGAGCCGCACGTTTTCATAAAAATACGATAATGCCATGTTTGATCGTATGTATGTGATGTATATGATTACGGCATGATTTGCGTTTTTGAATATATGTGATATTATGGTTTTGTCACGAGCGACATAGTTAATAGGTTTTGTTATGGTATTAATTGTTGAATCAGAAACCTAAAAGTTAGTTAATATGATTAAGAATAGAATGAGATATTGCCATTAAAGTGTTTAATAGCATGTTATATGATTCTGGCTTTGTCTTAATCAGTTAATATATGTTTAATTCATATATCAATTCGATTTATCCAATAGAGATTGTTTATGGTGGTGCGAAAATAAGCCTATGTGTAATTAGATTACATAATATCTTTGTTTTAATGTATTTTGATGGCTTTGGCTTGATAAATTTATTGATGAGATCGATAGAAAATTTAATTTTGAGCGAAACTTCAATGTTTCGAAAGGAAAAAATATGTATTTGGGTGCTGCCGAGGCCCATAGGCGGCCCCTCGACCAGGTCAGGTAGCAGAGCTAAGCGGAGCAGCCAAATGCTGACTCTGCGTAGCACCTTATGAATTTAATTGGTTTTAAATACACACCTATTATAATTTATTTCTTTTAATGCAAATTGTTTATGCTATATGATAACATGATATATTTTGCATGTTGTGTTGGTTCACATGGTGTATAGTATGGCCTTTTTGACCAATGTGTTTGGCGAGGTTATTATTATTGTTTTACAAGGGGTTGTAATTATTAAATACGACATGCCGTTTTGTTTTTATTGTAATTTTATTTACTATTATTAGTATTTATTTAATTGTTGTAATAAAGCGAGGGAACAATGCAACCATTTGAAAATCATCTGATCAGCCATGATGGAGGAGCTAGGTGTCTATTACGCGAGTTAATTGGTCAAATGCGACATGGGTACGCTTATTACTACTAGGCATGATGTTGATCTTCATATTGGCTTATGGAATCAATCTAGATTAAGAGCCATCTTGTGACACGTTTATTATATGCATGTATGAATCTTTATGCCCTTGATGTTACATGAGTATGTGATACTAGATGTATGATGAGATCTATTAATTGAAAATTAAATCAATCAAGATCCCTCACACATAAAATTTAAAGTTAACATGCCATCCATGTTTAAACACTTGTCAAACCTTTTATCACCTTAATGTGGGTTTCTACCAAAGTAGAAGTACATTAGGTTACATTAATTAGAACAAGATGTGAGTAATGAGTCTTACCATATGTTAAAATGGTTTAACTTTATTAGGTTATCAAAACGGTTTTGGGCCTAATGGCATTAGATGGGATTTAAACATGCCGGGACATATGATGTCAAAATCCCATAAATATCTAAGAGTTGCATGAGATGTAATTGGTAAGAGTTACCTACCTAAATAACTTAATTTTAAGTGTCATGCCAAAGAAGTAGAGCTTAAAGTTGAGTAAAATATGGATCTTAGCTCACTAGAATAATATGATTATTCTTGGGGTTGTTAATTTAGTGAATTTTCATAATCAAAATACTTATCCAACTTTGCATTCATTGTAGATAGCCCGACAATAACAACAACAATTCTACTATGTCAACGCCTCATGATCAGTCCTTGAGAAGGATAAACTACTTTGGGACTAACTTCCTTATTGGTTTGAAATTTGAAATTGTTCTCAAACGAGAAAGGAAAGCTTTATGTCTGGATGAGCCTCTCACGAAGAACCAACTGATAATGCTCCTAGAGCTGAAAGAATGCTTATGAGAAGCATCATAATGACTCTATTGATATTTACGAAGCGATGCTAGCTACCATGAGTTCTAAACTTGAGAAGGATGGAAAATGTGGAAAGCAAGTTATGATGCGCAATCTTTGAAATGTTCGACCTTGGCTTAAAGGCGAAAGGTATGAGACTACCCAGGCCTTGCATTCTTGCAGAGATGGCTGAATTAGCCAGGTTAGTGCTCATGTTCTAAAAATGGCTATAATGAGCACCTTGATAGGCTTGGATTTCCATTGAGCCAAGAGTTGGAACTGATTTGATCCTAAATTCACTTCCTAATAGTTATGGCCAATTTGTCATGAACTATAACATGGATGAAATGGACAAATCTATCTCTGAGCTGCATACGATGCTTAAAACCGTTGAGTAGAATATTAAATCCAAGCCTGGCCATGTTTTGATGGTTCAAAATAGAAAGCGTTTCAGGAAACGAAGAGACGACGAGGGCAAAGGAAAGTCGATGCTCGCTCAAGCCCGAAATCGAGACCCCGAGGCTAAAGCCCCAAAGGAGGGTGTTTGTTTCTTTTGCAATGAACCTGGTCATTGGAAGAGAAACTACAAGCTGTATTTAGAGGATCTAAAGAAGAAGAAGAAGACTGGTGAGACTAGTTCTTCATGTATTTATGTTATACAGATTAATTTTTCTCCTTCTAGTTCCTCGGTATTAGATACTGGATGTGGATCTCACATTTGTACAAATGCGAGGGACTGAGGAGTAGACAAAAGCGAAGAAGGCGAAGTTGATCTCTGATGAGCAATGGAGCAAAAGTTGTTGCTTTGGCTGTAGGAAGTTATGAATTTACTTTGCCCAGTGGGCTTTTGTTAGTTTTGGACAATTGCTATTATGTTCCTACAATGTGTAGGAATATTATTTCAGTTTCTTATTTGGATAATGATGGGTTTTCTTTTATTATTAAGAATAATAATTGCTCCATTTTTCATAATGACATGTTCTATGCAAATGCCTATTTACAGGATGGTCTTTATGTTATGAACCTTCAAAAATCCAACAATTCTCTTGTCTATAACGCAACTACTAAAAATTTAAATCCAATGATTTAAGAAATTCAACCTATCTTTGGCATTGTGCCTTGGTCATATAAATGAAACGCATCTTAAAACTCCATCAAGTTGGACTTTTGAATTCATTTGATTTTGAATCATATGATACATGTGAGATCTTGTCTATTGGGTAAGATGAAAAGGATCCCTTTCTTGGACACGAGTGAAGGGGAGCCCGATGGTGTGGATCTCATACATACGGATGTATGTGGACCATTAGTTTAAGGAAGATTAGGAGGTTACAAGTGCTTCATTACATTTCTTGATGACTTGAAACGAGATATGGTTATGTCTACTTGATGAGACATAGAAATCTGAATCATTTGAAATGATGAAAATCTTTTCAAAATGAAGTACAAAACAACTTGGCAAACGATCAAAACGCTTGATACGATCGAGTGATGAATATTTGAGCGAGAATTTGATGACCATCTTAGAACTTGTGGAATCATTTCCTGATGCTCCCCTTGGAACACCACGTGGAATGGGTATTAATGCGAGAGGAGGAATCGAACTTTATTAGATATGGTTCGATCTATGATGGAATCCAGCAGATCTTCCATTTACCTTTGGGGTTATGCACTTGAAACAGCTGAGTTCCCACTAAGATAGTTCCATCAGCGGTTGAAAGACACCATATGAGACAGATGGTAAAAGGCGGTTGTCTTTCTTAGATTTGAGTTGTGAGCTTATGCGAAAATGTCAAGTTCAAATAAAATTTAGACTGAATCGATAAATGTCTTTTTATGGGGTATCCTAAAGAGACTAAGGGATACTGCTCTGATCCATAGAGAGAACAAAGTGTTTGTTGCTAGAATGGTGTCTTTCTAGAAAGAGAATTTATTTCTAAAGGAACTAGTGGGAGTAGGTACAACTCGAGAAGAGTTCGGAACCCACGAATAACATTGAGCGCATGGATACTCATAGTCGATAAAATATTGTTGACACACCTCCTAGCACAAAATTTACGTAGATACGATGGGATCGTCATGAGCGAGATATGGATTTCTTGTGACTAACCATGATGTATTGTTAGTGGATCAAAATGAACCACTACCTATCAAGAGCTATGTTGGATCCGGCTACGAGAAATGGTTAGAGGCCGTGAAGTGCGAAATTCAATCCATGTATGATGTCGGGTATGGACCTTGATTGACCCATCCCGAAGGTACAAAGACCATTGGGTGCGAATGGGTTTTAAAAGAAAAGCGACATGGATGGCAAAGTGCATGCCTGAAAGCGAAGGCTAGTTGCGGAGTTTTGAACAAACTCATGGTATGGTATGATGAAACTTTTCACTAATAGCTATGCTTAAGTCGCAAATTCTTATTGCCATTGTTGCATATCATGATTATGAGATTTGGAAAATGGATGTTAAAACTGCGTTTCTTAATGGAAACTTACTTGAGGATGTGTGCATGACACAACCTGAGGGTTTTGTACAACTTAAGCATTATGGTAAAGTATGCAAGCTTCAAAGATCCATTTATGGTTTGAAACGAGGCCTCTCGGAGTTGGAATCTTCGTTTTGATCGAATCAGTCGAGAGTTTGGATTTGCGAAAATGAAAGATGAGCCTTGTGTTTATAAGAAAATTAGTGGGAGGCCTTGATTGTATTTTGGTCTTATATGTTGATGACATTTTACTCATTGGGAATGATATCCCTACCTTGCGAATGTGCGAAGTCTTGTGGTTAGGGAAGTGTTTCTCGATGAAAGACTTAAGCAATTTGCACATATCCCAGGGATAAGGTCTATAGAGTTAGATCTAAGGGTGATTAGTGCAGAATCCAAAGTGCTTATGAGCCAATCTTGAAACGAGTTCGGTATCACGAATTCCCAGAGGATATTGCCATGTCTCATGGTATTACTCTTAGAAAATCTCAGTGTCCTAACACTAAAGATGAGCGAGAGCGGATGAGTAAAGATTCCTTATGCCTCGGCCAATGGGATCTATCATGTATGTCATGTTGTGCCTTAGACCCGGATGTATCTTATGCTTTAAGCATAACAAGAGTAGATACAGTCAAATCCCGGTGAGGAGTCCTTTGAATGAATTTATCGAAACATTCTTAAGTATCTAAGAAGGTCTAAAGATATGTTCTTGGTGTATGGCGGATTGGAAGAGGATCTGGTTGTAAATGGTTACACAGATGCAAGATGATTTGTTTTGTTTAAATGGTGGTGCAGTTAGCTGGAAACGTTCAATGCAGAGTTCCAACATATGATAATGTTGTCGATCCATTGACTAAGCCTCTACCACAAGTAAAGCATGATCGTCATGCTAGGTTCATAAGAACATTAGATACGGTGATGAATGGGCTTTGCCTTGAAGTGGGGAGATTGTTAGTAGTGCTCTAGGCCTGTTGTATGGATATGGTATTTTATTTATTAATGAGAATTAATTATTATGATGATTTGCATATTTATTATATATAATGTCCTTGAATAATATTATTAATTATTGTAAATGTCCACTGTCGGTTATTGTTATTGGAATAACAATGAATTAGATTAGTTTAAAGAAGTTCCCGATTGTTATTCATGGGATGAATATGTGTATGAGATACAAATCAAATTTATATCTATTTGTTCTGCGAAAAAATATTAGACCCAGGGCAGTCTTGAGGTGTTACATGGATCAAAGTCATAAGTTCAATCTCTAATAGTTGTGTCATTAAAATCCTTTGACTGAGATCGCTATAGTTCTCAACATAAGGAATGTGTGTTTGATATAATCAGCGTTGTCTTTAATCGGATGACTATAAAGGTTATGCTTGAACATAATAAGAATTATGTAGTGAGATATGAGCGATTAAGATGGAATTTGTCCCTCTTATTATAAGAGAGATATCTCTGGGTCCCCTCGATAGTGGGGCGAAATGCATGCGGGTGCTCAAATGAATTGATGGAGATCGTATCATTTTGTTTAGTCGATCTAATTGGGTTCGGTAATCAAGATAGAGCGATATAAAGTTTAAACTTTGTCTATTTATTATATTCTATCCAAGATATCATGAGACAAAAGTTATGTCATTAGTATATTAAAAGGTTGTCTCGAATCATAGGCTTTCATTTAACTTGGGTGAATCATAATGTCTTGCTAGAGGAGCCACTTATGACTTGTAGGATCAAAATGTGATTTGGAGCTACGCGATGTTAATTGAACCTATAAGTCGCACATTAGAACAAATAATACTTGATTCAGGTTTTACGTAATAAATTAGTTTATTACATAACGGTTATGGTTTTTCGCTCTACGTAATAAATTCGTTTTATTACATAGTTTATGGTTTATTAATAAATTTGTTTTATTACATAACGGTTATGGTTTTCCTCTCTGTAATAAATTAGTTTATTACATACTTGAGTTATAGTTACGGTTATGGTTAAATATATAATAATATAAATATTAGGTTTTCCTTATCGTAGGATTTGAATTTAGATTGTTATTATTTAAAATAGTTTAAATATATATAATAAATTTGTTTCCTTATGCGATAAGGATTTGAATTTAAATTATTGGCTTATTTAAAGAGTTTTAATATATAATAATTGTTTTTGACTAAAACCTAAGCGAGTTATATAGATATATATGTGAGACATATATATTTTGTCATAGTAGATCTTTACTCACAGAGCAATGACCAAAGCAGAGAGAAGAAAGAAAAACCCTAATTTCATTTTGAGAAGAGCAGAACACGAACTAGCATTGACAAGATGGTTCATTAGTTGTTCGTGTGTGGATGCTGTGAGGTGGTCTCACTTTTGAAGAATGACACCTTTGAAGATCCGAATAAACCAAGACGCAAACTTTGAAGGCTTAACGAATCGATCTACAAGAGGTAAGTTTCGTTTACCCTTCCTTCGATTTTTATGAAGCAGCGTGTTTGGTGGGTTAAGGGATAAAATTGTTTTTTAGGATTCCATTTTGCATTAATGTTCCCGTCGGATTGGATATTACGCGTAACTTGTGAGAATGAGGCGTGATACGTATCAATTTGCCCTAGTTCCCAAATACAATGCCGGGTTAAAGACATGAATCACGGTTGTCAGAGCATAATAGTACAGCCTTGGAATACCTCCTGACACTACACATTTCACTATTTAGCATACCATATTCCTAAACCAGGTGAATGGGTCTAAATAAAAGCTTTTTGGATTTGATCCTCTTTAAGATTTAGTTGTTTTTCCTAAACTAGTACTTCACAACCATTTCTTATGACTAAAAACTGCTTGCCCCTAAAAATAGGGTAACACAAGCCTTTTCCAATGCAATTGGTATCTCGACCATCAATCCAAATAAAATACTCTCTCTCCTTGATTAGAATCTTAGCTAACATGGGATCAAGATTATTCTACAAAATTGAGATGAAACCTCCAAGGATTAAACTAATACATCATCAAATGGTCCTTAGTCCTCGAGAACACATTTCTACTGTTACCCAGAAGGGAACCTTGAAGTCAAAGGTTAGAACATCATCTGTGATGCACCAGAGTTACACTTATAGTACATTAGTTCCAGGATATCGTGAAACACACAAAAGTGCAACTCTTGCTCTCAGAACAGATAGTACATTTACTCAAGGATCTGGAAATGGTGCATGAATGCAAACTCTTTCTCAGTATAAAAACAGATATTCATGACTCATTATAAGAACAGTACCAATTAGATCAATCCAGTTTTCATACCCAAAACATCATTTAATACTACAAACTATCATCAAAACACACGAATTCCTTTACAGGAGCTTGGAGCTTCCATAACTAGATCACAAATTACAGACTAGTTGATGAAACAAATTCATTGAAATTGTAATCAAGCTTAATATAGTAGATTCAAAAAAATTTCCAAATTCCACTTTAGTTCAGACATAAATGAAACTTGATATACAATGATCTTTGCCTTCCATCTCGGTCGGCAGATTGGCGAGGTAGGGCAGAGTCCAGATGCTCGATACTGGCTTGGGACTCTTTATTTTCTCTTTTAGACATTGGTTTTCCCAAAGTGCTACCTCTGTGAATCAAAATATATATCCAAAGATACAAAAAATATAACTACCGTCGTAGTGGTGTTTACAATGTCAGCTACATACGATCCCGAGTCCCATTTACATATACATATACAAAAGCGTACATTTACATTTACATATTTAGAGCGCGGAACCTACGCTGGTGGACTCTACTAGTGTCTTTGGCTCGGCCGGTGTGCGGAAGATCAGGGCGTCTCTCTGTGTGGATTAAAAACCCATGTAAACTGCAGCTTGAGTGGAAACATATAACTTATATATATGTACACATGCATTGATACTTTTGTCTGATAAGCATATATGATAACAGAGATATCTGAGTGTATGTCGGGTTATCGGAATTCATATAACAACCTATAGCATACTTATACTTATACAGAAGTACTCGTAGGTACTTCAGAACTTATACTTATACTTGTTCAGATCTCTCGTAGGAGTTCTGGGCTATGCTTGTCTGGAAGTACGGGTAGGTGTATGGATCTTATACTTGGCCTTAGAAGTGCTCGTAGGTTACTCTGAGCTTATTCTTTTAAACATATTAGTTATTCGGACTATATCATATAGTTGTTGGATTACCTAGACCCGAGTAATAAGAAATGATTAGGACCGCGACCATGATAAGTACTGAAGGGTGCGATCTGATGCGAGGTGTCGTAGCCTGAGCGGGAGTGTTGGAAGCATTGGCCGAGAGAGTGTACGTCCTGTCGAGATACGTGCCAGAAGTATTAAACGAGTCTTAGAAGCACTAAACGAGAGAGTCTTGAGTCTTCACGTGTCTTAGCAACGGTCGAGAGAGTGTCATCGCACTAATCGGATAGTACCCGAAGTATTAAGCAGGAGGTGCTGAAACCTTCCAGCGGAGAAATGCCCAGGTACTACATGTGTGTGCCCAAAGCACGGTCGAGGAGAGTGTCATAAGCACTAATCGGAGAGTATCAAAAGTACTATACGTGCTGCTTATGCTGAGAGGTGTCATGTCATTCAATATAAAATTCTTCGGCATTCCTACAATGATATGTGTTCGGGAACTTACTATCTTATCATATGGGCATTAAGTTTACCCACATCGAACTCGCTCCGTCAAGGAGGCAAGGTACGGTCTAATTTTTCCTTTTTTTTACCTTACAGACATGTATAGACCCTTTCATACACTTATAGGATCCTTATTAATCGAATAGTCAAGTCTTCAGAACAACGGAAAAACAAAACGAAACAAAAACAAAACATTTCCATCTTTGTGAATGCGGCTTAGCCTCGTGGGCAGGGATGGAAAATCCTCTTTTCTCGACCTCATTGGCGTGGGGTCCTTCGCCGCTGTGAGGGGTCTCTTCGTCGTTGCGAAGGACCCTCGACATTACCCAGAATTTGCTGTTTTTGCTCATTTTTTCTACAAATCTAACCAAAAACACAATAAAACGCATATATTCTCTAGAAAAACATCTCCCAGTATATTTAACTGACAAGTAATCATAGGGATTAACTAGGGTTAGGATAGTTCTAACTAAACTGCAAATTAGAACCACTAATATGCATACAAAATCATAACAATCCCATACATCTCATACAAATCCCCAGTTCCATACTTTCCATACAAAATCATCATAGTTTCCATACCTTTGCTCTTGCTTTTTCTTCCTCTACTTTAACTCTTTCTCTCTTGGCCTTCCGCGTGTGCCCTAGCGAAATGCCCAATGTGAGACCAAAATTGGTCTTGTTGGTCCTAATTCCATAAGGCCTTGTTTGGCTACCAAAAATGCCTTAATTTGACTTAAGTTTCATTTTCTTGCATGATTCCTTCATCTTTGGTCTTGTCTCTCTATTTGCACCCTGAGTTATTCATATTCCACACTTTAGCATATAATCTTATAATCCCTATGACATTTATATCCCATTTTAATAATTACAGAGTACCCTTGCTTGTTAGGGTTTCGAAATTTCATGTTTTGTATTTAAATTATGAAAAATTTCAAATTATACACACCAAAAATACCACCAAACATCTTGAAAATGGCTAGGGTATATATCGGGGTGTTATAATCTCAGCTCCACAATTCAGCTCATATCAACTACTCTAATTCTAAAAATAAAGAAGAATAAATCAAGAAAAGAAAATAAAAAGAAAATACATACAAAAGAGATTTCAACTCCTCCCCAAAAGTTAAAAGCCCGTTGAAGGCTTCGCACTCTACCCTTGGAGCTTCTATTTATAGGCCCCAACCATTGGGCCTTGAAAAAGAGGCGAAAAACACAAACTTCGAAAATCCCAAAATTTATACCCTAGTCACGCCTGATGTTGTGGTTGATGTCGCAACATTGCAGCTATGATGTTGCGACTTTGCATTTTGTTTGTTTGTACAATGTCACGACTCTAAATGTCAATGTCACTACATTGCTATGATGTCACCGCTGATGTTGTGACTATGAAATTGGTGTCTTTACTCTTACAACCTTATTCTGATGTCGCGAGTCTACTTATGATGTCGCGACTACGAGATATCGATGTGAGACATTGATTTGATGTCGTGAATTTAAGCTTTGTTGTATGCGAAGTGATATAAGGCTATTTGATCTGATTCACGCGACTTTGGTTTGATATTACAACATTCCTTAGACGATGTCGTGACTGTAGTCACCCGATGTCGCGACATTGCTCAACTAATGTTGCAACTCTGATATGATGTCACAACATTTTTTACCCCATGTCACGACTCTGCTATGATGTCATGGCATTCTTCAGCCGATGTCACGAATATTCTCTTTTGGCCGCTTTTTGCTTTTTTTTTCTTGTTTTTTTTTGTTATTTTCCTATAAAACACAAATCTGGGTGAAGATTCTATAATTTTGCATTAAATTGAACTTTTAAGTCTCAGAATATTCATGAAAAATGGACTTGCTTTTCTGTTCTCTCATTAGCCCTCCAATGCGACCTCTTCCTTTCCCTCAAAAGAAGACAACACGCCCTTCAAGGCGTAACATTTCTAGGAGAGCTATTGAAGCTAGAGAAGAAGGAGAAGAAAGAGAAGAAGATAATCAGCCCGAGTTTAAAAGCCTCAAATAGTGAGGAGGAAGAAGCTGAGAGAGAGCCACTTCAAGCTCAAATTGATTTAGTGGCTGAGATGATGAATGGCATGCCTTAGCAGTTTATGAAGAATGGGATTAATCGGAAGGGTAACTATCGACTTCATAAAAGACAACAACTAGATCTCTATGAGGATGGACGCGTTGGCTCGAAGACAAGAGCTTCAAGTCTAAAGAGAGGAAGCTAATACATAGTATCTAGCAAGCCTGATGGCTTATTACCACAATCTTTGCTTTTCATCAGCTGTGCTTCCAATGCCTTCTCCTCCATTCGAGCTCCCAACGTGGCCATCACCATCACTACCAGAGCAGTCTGACGATGATAGATCACCCACTTTCTAAGGGGAATTTCTTATATCCCTTAATTTTACATTGAGGATAGTGTTTGCTTCAAGTTTGGGGGTGTTGGGCATTTTTCCCATTTAGCTTACTCTATTTATTTCTCTCTTTTTCCTTGCATATTAACTGTGGATAATCTCTTTCTTCTCATATCTCCTATTTGGACATATTTTGAATCATATTTTGGATATTAACTTTGGGATAATCTCCTTCTTCTCATATCTCCTTCTCTTATGAAATTTTGGATCTTGTTTTTGTTTGTTTGATTAGTTGGTTTGTTTGTTTTAGTTCGTTTGTTTTGGTATAATCTTATGCTTCTTTAGATCATGTTTAGTCACACTTTCATGCTTATGGTATGCTATTCTTGTTGGATATATTACTTGATCGATAATGTCTATCATCAGTTGTGCTTGAATGTTTGGAAAGTATTAAGCTACCATATAGTTACTCAAAAGTGATCTTGGATGCGTATGCCAAAAAATCCATCAAATTTTGAAAATTTTTAAAATTTTCAAAAATATGTAAAAAGTTTTGTTATGTTTTTTTGAGCTTGTTTGTGTGGCAATAATGTTTCCGATGATGAAAAATGATTGAACTGCTCTATACATGAAGAAAACTAGAGATAGTAGAGCTTTAAATAGTAATATTTTGACCTTTGAGTTGTGAACCTAGCCATATATTCTTAGTATCTAGAACATTAGTCAAATTACCCTTCATAATATTGCTTGGTTTAGGAAAGAATTAGGTGATCATCATCTATTTTGATCTCCTATGACTTTAGAACTTGTTCAATTACCATTTGAGGCGAAATCTGGGTGACCTGACAATTGGGAGATGATATAGGCCCATCCTTGGATTGGTTGAGCCTTTACAGCTACCCTTTACGTGGGTATTCCTATAGTCACCCTAATTGAACCTTAGCAACCATTTCAATTCCTAGAAATTGAATTTGAACACCTAAGCCCTCTTTGTTAAATATCCTTTAGTTAAATATCCTTGTTTACCCTCGAGATGTTTGTTTTGATGCAATATTATGTGAGAGCATGTGTGGTGGGAGTTTAGTGAAGAATGTGTAAGAAATTTAATCAAAGAAGGTTAGGTGAAAAATAAAGAAAAGAAAAAGTCAAGGAGGAGTAAGTTTTAGCCTTGCCTTCACTTTGAGTGATTAAGTCAGAGTAGAGGTGTTTGAACACCTAGTACTAGACAGCGGGTATAAGAGTTGTTGACCTAAAGCTCGTTACATGGGGTAGGGAGAAAGCTTAAGAAGGTTGAACATTACACTACATTTCTTGAAATTCCATGAAGAAGGAAACATCTTAGTGTTCTTGTGGAGATGGTGAAAATGAGGCTAAGTTTGAGATAACTATGTGATAAAAGAAATGATGAGCTAAGTTTGGGGGAAGCTTAAGAGATTCAATGATGAAAGAAAGCAATATGAGAAAGGATTGTAGATGTAACACCCCAATGTACCCTAGTAGTTTTCGGACTTGTTTAGGGTATTATTAAGCTAAATGGAATTTTTTCGGAAATAAAACGAGATACCCGGAATTAATATTAGAGACAAGGGTAAAGTGGTCATTTACCACTTGAGGACATAAAAGGCATAAAACAATAAGGTTATATGCAATTATGGAATTTGAGAAAAGATGAGATGCCAAAGTATAATATGTATAAGTTAGATTGAGAATAATAAAGAGAGAAAGGACCTAAATGCAAAAGAAATGAAAAAGAATTAAAGAAATCTGAGCCCGAACATGGCCTTAACTCAAAAATTGGATAATATCAATTGGTCTCTCATTTTTTGAGAAGCCCAGCGTAAGAGAGAGAGAAAGAGAAGGAGAAGAAGAAAGAAGAAAGAAGGAAGAGAAGAAAGAAGAAGAGAAGCGAAGAAAATGTGGATTCTAGTAGATTTGGTATGGATCTTTGGATTTCTTGTATGGAACTCTCTATGGAATTCTGAGTTTGTATAGTTAATAGCATGCAGATCTAGGTTTTGTTAAATTTCATCATAACCTTAGATTTCTTGAAATTAGGGTTAGTAAAACCATATGGAACAAGATAGTATGGAATCCTCCCTTTGAGGTTGGATTCATGGTTAAATGGCAAGTAATTGAGTTAGGGTTTAGAACAAACCCTAACTAATCCTTGGGTTTGGTTTGTGTATGGGTTATGACCCATATTAGAGTTGTTTTGGGAGTGATTCATGAAAGGTTTTTGAAGAAAGATATGTATTGAAAGATGAATTGAGTATAATAGAGATTACAAGATGAATATGAAGGGGTTTTGAGGTGTATATTGATTATTGAGTTGGTTTGGGTATAAATATGGAAAAAGGGAAGAAAAACACGTGCAGGCGATTTTCGAGGGGCGATGCAGGTGCCGTGACAGAGGGAATGGAATACCATAAGTGTTCTGTTTTTCTATTTTGACCAGTGTTCATAGTTTGGCCATAACTTGGTCATTTCTTATCCGATTTGAGTGATTCAAGGATTCTTTGATTTCAATGAACACAAGGAGAACCAAACATCATGAAATAGGTACCTTCAAATTCTGATTCTATGTGGCCCAAAAATTCACTCAAAGGGTAGAGTATGTTGACCAATTCAGTTAATTTTTGAACATAGAGTAGTTCAGGTTATTCTGACCCTAACTTGAGTTTGTGCTCCATTTGAGTGATTCAGTTGGAGAAAGACCCTTAGCACCTTAGCTTCAAGGAGTACAAAGAACCAGTGTTAAATATGAAGTTAGATCCCCAACGAAAATGACAAAAAGACAGTGGTTGTTGCTCTTTGCTGCGAGTCTTTGCAAGTTCATGATTTTCTTCCGCGACTTGCAACTTGCATAACTCCTTCGTTAGGACTCCATTATGGGTATTCTTGGACAATATGGAAAGCTCATTGAGTCTAGAATCTAACCATATTACATTTAATGGCATTTTGTGCTCAAATATTGTGCGAAAAAATAATTGTTGTCTGTGCTACTAATCTCTTGAGTTAAAGTCAGTGGAATGCACATTAAGAAAAGGATTTAGATAAAGTACAAGAAGATATAAGTTAACAAGATATAAGATGTTACAAGTAAATGACATAAAATGAATATAAGATTATATGATATGAATATATGATAGACATACCTAATTGAATAGATGGAACATGTTAGGAACATGAGTATAAATGTAAATCTTGAAACGATAGAGATAAGTAAGATGACAAAGCACGAGAATGAGTACACGAACACCCAATTATTGGGTATGTATGAATATATGAGCAGGTAAATGTATGCCTGAGAAAAATATAGGGAATATATGTATTGAAATATGAGAGCAGAGTAATATGGAAGCTGCGATATGAGAGCAGTCTGATTAAAGTAATGATAGTATATATTGCATAGCGATCGGGATGTATAAATAAATTTATTTCTGTGCCTCAGATAATACAAAAAATGAAAATAAAATAGATTGCATATTGGCGACCAAGTAGAGGATAGATTGGCATGCCATTAGAATAAGTCTAGCGTATAAGTTACGTTCACGATATCGAGGCCAGATTTGGGTCGATGACATAGATCCGTTGGATCACGGTGACCCTAGAAGGGTCACCACGGCGCCTTCGGACCGTTTATAGATGATCATTGTCTCGTACAATGATGCAGTATATGGGCCCTTCATAGACCCTTTGTTTAGATACTGATGATCATTTCATGGAAGTACTATAGTTTCGTATCCACTTCTTTGGTATTCTGGGCATGAAAGTGATAATATGAAAAGTATAACATGAAAGCGATTATATGAAATTAGTACATGAACACAGTTCGCATGATATGATGCGATGAAAACAATACATGATGACAGTACAGAATATGAAAGTACATGAAAGCATATGTGAAAAAATATGACAGTATATGATATGATAAGTACATGAAAGCATATCTGAAAACATATGACAGTATATGATATGATGGTAAAAGTATAAGTCTTGTACTCCTATGGGAGATATGAAAGATGAGATATAAATTCACATAATATGAAAAATAAAGATAGGATATGAAAGTATTGGATTTAAGCCAACATAAGAAAAGTACAGAAAGTATACGAAAACACAAAATGTATGATAGAATAAGAACATACAGATGTATATGAAGTATACGAATAGTACTGAGATGTGAGTATATGACAGAGTATAGGATGAAAGCATATAACATGAAAATTATACGGTAGATACAGTATGAATATGCATATATGAAAAGTATAGATAGCACGTCTGCAAAAGACATAGAATAGAGACATGACTTGCAACATGAAAAGACTAGTAAAATACATATGAAAAGAAGTAAATGCATATAATATGAACCATATGGAAGGAAATATATAAGATGATAAGTGTTAGAGTTATATGTTATATGGTACATTATAAGTATAAGAATGTGTGTATAAGCTTGAGATGATCTGGTTATTGATGGAGTCACGTTTTATATGTTCCCAGCAGCGTATTAAAGCTTAGCACGGGTGTTCAATACGTGTAGGTACTGAAGAGGAGGCAAGAGGACAGGACACTCCACACTAGTCGCACGGGCCATCTCAGAGATAGGTGCTCACCAGCGCTACTTCCGCGATCTCTGATGTTTTGTATTAGATATGTATATGTATAAGTAAATGAGACTCAGTATATGTGTATAGATTTTGATGGACACCACTCCGGTGGTAGTTCTTTTGTATATGTGATTTTGTTATTACATAAATTGTTTGTATACCACCAGTACAGTTCGGCTACGAGAATAAAAATAAAAGGTAAGAGTCACAGTATATAGTCTCGCGCCCGGTTCGGTTCGAATCACCGTGCGAGTTGGACCGGAATCGAGTGTGACCAGTGGAAACTCTTGAAAGACAAGCAAATTTGTGTGTAAATATGAACCAAAATGGCCTATTCAACTACCCTTTACCTAAGCCATACATTACAAGCTATATAAGACCTATTTGATCCTAAGAGTTGTGAATTGCCTACATTAGTGGAGAATGGTATGCCTAGCAAGCCTATGGAGCCTAATGTTCTCATAAGTCATGGAAACATCATATGAGTAAGAGATTTCCATTCAATTCTAGTTCTCCTAATTCCATCTAAACTGTAATTGACCACATGAGGGTAGGACTTCACACACACTCACTGGAAGGACTTTGGTTTAAGTTTGTTTAATTTATGGTCAATCCATTATATGGTAAGATCCTATCTCAAAATTTTATTTGTGTTGTTGAATAGTTCAACACCTAAAAATAAAACTGAAGGGTATACATCACATTCCCAGCTCAATGGGTTTGTTTCATTTGACCCCTAGGAGAAATGTGATTCTTGCAAGAACAAACAAAAGAAAGAGGGTAAGTTTGGGAGTATTTGTTAAAAAAGTGTGAATTATATCTTGTTTTGAGCATTCATTTCTTACAATTATTGAGTTCTTAATGCTAAATTCACACCTATATAGTTCAAATGCAGGCTAAATCCCTCTCTTACTTTGGTTTTGCATACAAGGAAGAAAACTTGAGCAAATGAGGAAAAAAGGTGAAGAAGTGAAGTTAAAGTTGTTGTTAAAGTGCCCATGTTGTGACAACTAAAGTTATGAATTGAAGGCTACATAAATTCCATGTCGTGACGTAAACTGTTATGATGTCGCCATCAATCAGCGAAGACCATGACAGAGGGCATATGCGCCGTAATCGCGACATGAGTATTTGTCTTCGTATTTACAGCATGAACTATCTTCATGTCGTGACATCATACCATTGAGATCAGGCTTTGTGGCACTATGTGCCATGTCGAACATCAGCAACACATATGCCGACCATGTTCTGAAGCCATCCGCACCATATAAACCTTGGGTTTTGATGTTGTGACCGTGTGACGACGGATCACTTTACAACAACTATTTTTTACACAGTTCTCGACCCATTTTCCGAGGGTACATAAGCAATAAGTTGTACCAATGATTAAGAAGACGATATTAAGGTTAGGGCATGAACTTTGAGAGGCTTCTTCCTCTCCATAGGTTTTTTCTTTTCTTAAAGTTTCTACACCCTAGTCTTAGGGTTTTTGAGATTTTGTGTTTGATTTCCTTTGGATGCGGATTTACTTGAAGAATACGGTGATATAGGGTGTTTGCGACTAGAACTCACTTGGTGAGCATTTCAATCTAAATTGTTTTATCATCTCTGCTTTTGTTCATTTTCTCTATTTTTGATTTGTAAATCATGGTTACAACGAATGATTCAAGGGTTGTAATGAGGAGCTAAACCATCCTCTAGGGTTGGTTACTGACATTAATATTTGGTTTATATAATTTTTAGAATGATTTTGTGAATGTTTGCTTGTGTTGATGCTTATAAATGCAAATATGGAATTATTATGATTTTATCCAATTGAAATGTGTTGGGATTTGTGATTGAGACCCTGAAGTAGGAAAAGGTCGACCCGGGGCTTCCATAGTGACCTTAGAAATTGACCAGTCTTCAAAACATATTTGATTGGTAAAATTAACAACTTTAATCAAATTGAAGTATGCCAAACTGGTACTAAATGGATTTTATTAGGGTAAAGTATCAATTAAGCATCGTGCAGGATTTGTAAGGACTTAGCAGTGATCAAATCTAGCACAGTTCGGGTGTTCCTATTGTATGGACTTTATTAGTGACCAATATGATACCTAAGGGAAAAATGCCTTAGAAAAGTACTGCATTTAATTTCTAGAAGGCTTAGCAATGGGTAGTTGGTGTTTAGAATTGAGGTGAGTCACGAGTAGAGTCTCATACTAGCTATCCCGCTGAGCAACCTGAAACATGCATTCTTATAATTTGTACTTATCATATCTCAGGCGATCGGCGATATTGGAAAGGAACCAGCCTGGTTGTGGCCTTAAGTTGCTTTCTTTAAAGTCTTCTTATCCTTGGACATTTGCACATTGACTAAATTCCTTTGTTTTAGTGTAGCTTTAGTTTAGTTTTATTCATTCGTCAATATTTAGAACAAATGAAATGATCAGTTGGTAATTAGTCCATCCCCAGACTTACGTTTCCATGTGGGAACAATATTTAGACTTTACAGTCCATTTTACTACTTTATGCGGTCGTTTGCCCAGAATATTTTAAGGCTGCATTTACTTATTATACACAAAGTGTCTAACAATGAATAATAAATGTGTGAGGAAGAAATGGTGAAATGAGAATAAGAAACAAAGAATATTAAATTGATTTCATTTGTATAAATTGTACTTGTTTCTTATTTATTTACCTTTTTTAGGATTCATGATTTAAGGATTTCATCACATTTTTTTCCAGAGTTTGAGAACATTTTAGGAATATAGAACAAGTAGTAAGGGGGGTGAACAAAAAAAGTAGCCTCAGTGGGACTTGGGAATTCTGGCAGTTCAGTCGGTCGTCACGAAACTAAGCTCGAGCGTTCGATTAAAAAATCAAGCTTCGACTCAATAAAAAGCAAATCAATTTAAAAATTAACAAATAATTATATCGACTTCAAGCTGGCTCCAAAGTCTCTTTCGAATTTATTTCGATTAATAAAATAGTAAAACTTGATTAAGCTTACGAGCAACTTGAGTCGTATATTATTATACTCAAACCCGTCTCGATAAGTTATTTGAGTTCAAACTTGACTCAAGTAACTCCAAATTGAATTTGAGTATTATATGAGTCGAAAATGAATAGTGTGACTCGTTTACATCCCAAAGTGGTACTGTAGATCAATAAAGTACAACCAAACAAAAGAAATAAAATTCACTAAAAACAATTTGTTGAGCAATAAAACACCAATAAAGGAAAATAAATGCAACGGGTGGTCATATGTTAAATATTATCCAATCATGCAATGTTTTGGGAATGCGAGCAAAAGATGATTTAACGGTAGTGGCATCTATATAAATATAATGGATAACGTATGCATAATAAAATTCAAACAACATTAAGATGATAAAGTTCAAAATCAACAAGTAAGAAAAATGTTGAAATTTATTAAGAACCACAAGCCCCCATTCCACGAAAAGTAAAAATTTTGAATTTGTGAATTTAGTTGTTTATTTCAAAGAAAAACATTGACAAAAATAAATTAATGAGATGAGAAATTAAAGTTTCTTCTTCTCTTATATCATCTTTTGGAATACTAAGTTGTAAAATTGATGCTCAAATAGAAACAAGTCAATTGGCCCGTGATAAGAAGACAATTCTTCAGTCTCAAGAAAGTTCCGTTAACAGTTGAGTCTCAACTGTTTGATCATAATTTGTTACTTTGTCTCTTAAAACATAATTTTGTTATTATTTATGTCCCGTCTAATGTAAAGTTTGTGTGAATAATTCTCTCTTTTCCCCTTAAGCTATTGTTTCCACTTTCACTTTCATGGTATTAGAGCTTTGAAAGACCATCTCTTAGATTTCATTTTTTTCTTTTCTCTTTTGTTTTCTATTTCTTGAATGGCTACTTCTCATCAACATGATAATCAGACTTATGGTATTTGATATTCGATATAATACATATAACGATAATGTTTAAAACTATAACAGATCATATCGAAACAAATCGAAATTCCAATCAATTTAATCAAATAATGAATTGGAACTAATTTTCACAACTTAAAAGACATACCTTGTTAATAGAGATCCATGGAGGACTGAAATTCACTTATAGAGTTACCATTTCAGAGAAAATCTAGAAAGAGATTTTTCTTTTTTTTTTCCTTATTCTTACTTTTCTCACAAAGCATCATTTTTGTCTGTGATTTGGTTGTTATTATCAATCAACCATTATCCGGTCGAAGGCTTCACTTTCTCTACCGCGTTCTCGAACTCCTTTTGATTTGATTAATAGTGGTAATTAAAAGTTTGTGGTCGGGCCCTCATCATGTGTGCCCGATCCCACGGGATCACCCAAAGGTTGATTGCTTATTCTAATAACTTATGAACATGAATGTTGGTAATATGGATGCATTATTAATTGTGTTTATTTATCCAAAGATAGTAGATACATCTAACTGTTACATTTATCTTTATCAAAGTAAGATAACTTTTCTTAGCATCATTATGTTGTATGTAAAGTATTGATGGGTTGCCCAACGATGAACATCAATATATTATATATGTTTTTCTGAGTCTATTAAGCATGTTAGTATGTAATTCAAAGCATTAATTGTTTAGACATTCATTTCTTATAGTAACAATACCTATGCACTCACATTTCTCGTATGTTCCGGTTTTTAATGGTCTTAACTTTTTTGAATGGAGTGAACATTTTTAGTTTGGGGTAATGGTTCTAGATCTGGCACTTTGAGTTGAAAAGCCAATGGACATTACCATTTTAAGCACTATTGAAAAAAAGACCCATTATAACAACTAGGAAAGGTCAAACATATTGAGTTTGATGTACATACAAATGAGCATAGCAAACAACATTAAAATGACTCTTTTAATGATATTACGAAAAGAAACTGTTAATGTTTGTGGAAGAGCACTCCTATACTGTTGTTAAGTCTCTTGTTGGGACATTATTAGTACTTTGATGGTTCTTGTACTATGCATGAACATAATTGAGATGGCTTAATTTGTTAACAAGACTTAAGTCATTAGGAATGGAAGTGGATGAAGGTTTCCTTATTGCATTTCAATTTTGAACTCTTTAGCTGAGCATGATCCCTTCCAAATGAACTATAATACCATGAAGGACAAGTGGAATGCGCATGAATTGCATAGTATGCTAGTTCAAGAAGAGACTAGACTTGAAAACCAAGGAATTCACTTCATCAATTATGTAAGTAATCAGGGAGTTGAAAAGAAGAGGAAACATGAAAATAAAGGAAAAGGACTTGGTAAACCCAGGAAAAATTCAATTTTTTTGAAAAATGCAAAACGGTAATTTACCGCTATAGTACAGGTGGAAAATTTGGAAATTTTCTAGATCTCGAATGAAAAAACGTACTTCACCGTTGAATTCATCTCGTGAAATCTAGTTACCTAGTCGAATTTCATTGAATTCCGAGATTGTCAAAATTTCATATTTTTCGAGGCACCAGGTGTCGGGTGACACATGGGGAGTGGTGCCACATGGCATGACCAAGGGCTTCCACATGGAACCATGGGAGAAGGAAACATGGCATGAGAGCCATGTGGTGTGGAGAGTGCCACATAGAACATGTGTCCATGTGACACATGGACCATGGAAAAGGTGACCGCGTGGCGGAGATGAGCCGGTAGAGTGAGGGAAGCTTATCCTCCCTGAAGAAATCAAACAATCCAGTGGGGAAGGGAATAAGAAAAGAAAAGGAAGAAAGGAAAGAAAAATGAGGAAAAAAAAAAGGAGAGGAGGAAAACCATGCATGGAGGAGAAAAAAAGAAAAGAAAAGAAAAGGGCTCCGATTCTCGGTGTTCCGATGGTCGGAAGTCGTTAGTCTGAGAATTAAAGTTGGTCTACTCGACGAGAGCTACAATAAGGTGCCAAAAACAAAAGGGTTAGGGTTTTCTCCTATACTGGTTCCTCTTAATCTAAGGGTTGTAAATGACCGTGTGGTTAAGCCCCAACCATAGGATTGAGTTTTCAGACGTTGGGACTGTTTTCGAGCCAAGTTTGAGGACTGCTTCATGGCTGAATTTATAGCCGTTAATGACAATCTTGAAATTTGTTAAAATAATAATAATAAATAAAACAAAAGCTGAAATTTTGAATTTGATGCAGATTATTTCGAGCCCAGTATGGGTACGGTTACGACGGGAATGGCTAGTTTGTGTGGACTATTTTATGTGTGTTATTATTGGAGATTTTATAACATGTTGAATATGTTAAGCAAATATGTTGATATCAGTGTTATATATATTAGCATGAATGGATGTAAATTATATGCTTTCGATATAATTATCCATGGTACTTGGCATAAAGTACGAGTTATAAATTGTTCCATGTAGTGTTCATTATACATGTAACATGAGATAACATGCAATGAAATTTTGCATTGCATATGCATGGGACATCGCATGACATGGGTGTGAGTGCATGGTAGAGATCGACACTGTGTTTGGTGTTCGATGGTATGTCGTGAGTACATGGTAGACCAACATTGTGTTTGGTGTTCGATGGTGGGCTCGGTAAAATGGGACAACATCTAAAATGAGTCTCACAGTTGCATAAAAGAAAAAAATGAAAAATAGGTGTGTTGGGTATAGTAAGAAGGGATAGATACCTCCTCGGGTGAAAAACCCGGTATTCTTGGTTAAACATTTGTATCCAGTGATGAATGTTCGCAAAAGTGTCGGAAGGCGTGCGAAGCCTGCAGTGAGACCCCAAAAATTCGCTACCCACAAAAACGCACGGGACTTGGTAAAAACAAGTGAATATAAGATTTTGTCCAACAGATTTTGATTTATTTTGTTTTGGAAAAATGATCATTGATGGAATATAAATGAAGGTTTTCACACTTGGCATATGCATGTGTGAGGGAGTCGATGAGGACTCGGGACATGGGACAGGGTGAGTCACATTCTCATCCATGACATATAAACATTTGAGTAGGAATGTGTATGTTTTACTTGAATGTGTGAAATGGCATTGCTTGTGCACTTGGGTGGGAGAAGTAGCCCTTGTAAAAGTATTCTTTATTGGGCATTGCTCACCACGTCGTGAACTTCCCACATTCAAATCTGAGGCAGTCTTGGAGGAATGACACTAAATAGAATACCGATTGTGAAGAAAGCCCATGTGTGGCTTTGGTAGTTGTTTTGACATGTATCTATATGTTTTGTAAAAGAGTGTTGTAATAAATTCTTACGGACTATTGTGATATAGTTGTATATTGGGGATATGGACAGATGGACCCTGTGTGGTCATTACTACTTCTGTTGAGACCCTGGATGGGTCATGGATATACTGTTATACAACTTGTATATTGGGTAGAGCTCCTCGAACAAAGGAGACAACCCGATTTTTGTGAAAATATGGATCTCGATAAATGGGACATGATAGTGTAGTATCGGGTTACACAAATCCATGGGAATTAGTGGGTTGGCGGGTTATCAAACGAAATTTTGTGGGTTTGGGGTGTCATAGGACCACGAGGCACGATGAGCGTGCTTTTAAAATTCACAGAAGGGACTAAGTTAACATATGCCATTTTATAAGAGGCGCGATTCAAGGGTTAATCCCGAGGCGTAAAAACTTAGTTCGAAAAGGTAAACATAATGCTTATGTATGTTTGAATCAAGTTAGCTAAATTTCTTTACTATGTACTTGGTGGCTTGATTTAGGATGTCTGACTCTTGTTCCTAATATAATGCGATTCCTTACAATCAAACCATAAGACCCGAATAGAAATTTGTCCTAATGGGCAATTGAATGAAAGCTCTAGTGGAAGTCATTGGCACTTATCGTCTTATTCTTGACACTGGACACCATTTGGATTCTTGGAAACTTTATACCTAGTATATCTAGGAATTTAGTTCTACTTTCCAAACTTGATAAAGCTAGATATGTATTAAAATTTGGTAGTGGTTGTTTCAGTTTGTATTAGAACACATGTATGATTGGTGGTGGTACATTATGTGATGGATTATATAAAGTAAATCTTGATAATCTATATTGTGAAACTCTTATGACCCTTAAATCATAATGTTGGTACTAAACATGGTTCAGCTAATGAACAATTTGCTTACTTGTGGCATAAACATTTAGGATATATTCCCCGAAAGAGGAATGAAAGAAAAGTTAAGAATGAAATCCTTCCAAATTTAGATTTTACTAATCTAAGTGTATGTGTGGATTGTATTAAAGGTAAAAAACACACAAAGAAATGAGCCACAAGAAGCACATAGCTTCTTGAAATAATACACACTGATATATGTGGACCTTTTGATGTTAGTTCTTTTAATAAAGAAAAATATTTTATCATCTTTACTGATGATTTTTCACATTATGGTTATGTTTATTTGGAACATGAAAAATCTTAGGCTGTAAATGCCTTAGAGATTTCATTAATGAAGTTGAAAAACAATTAGACAAAAAGGTGAAAATTGTCAAGTCTAACAGAGGTGGTGATTATTATGGAAGTTATGATGGAAAAGGACAACACCCAGGTCCATTGCTAGATTTCTAGAAAAGCGTCGTATATGTGCACAATATACAATGCTAGTTACACGACAAAAAAATGGTGTATCAGAAAGGTGTAATAGAACTTTGTTAGATATGGTTAGAAGTATGTTAAGTAATTCATCTTTACATTTCCTTTATGGACCCGAGGAAAGGAAACCTAGTCTTAGGCACCTACATGTTTAGGTTGCCACGACAAAAATTAGATATTATTATCCGGAAGAAAGAAAGTGGATCTGAGAACAATTGGTAATTTGTTGTTTATCAAGGTCGAAAGGTTCCAGTGCATTGTCCCTAGCCATATAACGAGGATTAGTAAGCTGGGAATGCTAGGTTCGTGAATGATGAAGTAGGAAGTAGGAGAGAAACACCGTGAAATAGATATTCAAGAAATGAGGGTGTAGATTCCTTTAACTTGTATCCCTAATCAAGTTATTCTTCCTCCAATTTTTCCTCAAGTTATTGAACCGGTTAATAACGCTGATGAACAATATGAAGAACAAATTAATAATCCCATTACTCATTTGGTTGTAATTAATCCTTTTTCCATAAGAGTATCAATATGTTTACAATCTTGCATTTTAAATAGCTCAAGAATTTTCTTGATGTATTGCTCTTGTGAAAGAGACACAAATTCATTGATCGATCCTTGAAATCTTAACTCGAGGATATATGTAGGTTCATCCATATCCTTCATTTCAAATTGGATGACAATCATCCTTTGGTTTCTTTTATGTACTTCACATTATTTCCATCTATTAGTATGTCATCTACATATAAGTACAAGACTACACATTAGGTCTTTCGACCTTTTAATGTCGACCTGTGATCTTCTTGATAGGTACAAAGTTGCATGGGACGTTATTGTGTTATGAAACTGAATGTTTCATTGTCTCGAATACTGCTTAAGACCATATATTGACTTTAAAAGTCTACATACTTTACGTTCTTGGGTTTGAGTTATGAAACCTGCTGGGTGTTGCATGTAGATTTCTTCGTCAAGTTCTCCATTGAAAAAAGCAGTCTTTACATCCATTTGATGTAATTCTAGGTCCATACTTGCAATGATAGCTAAAATTAGGCGTATTGAGGTAAATCTGACAACAGGTGAAAAAGTTTATTCATAATCTATTCCTTTCTGTTGTGTATACCCCTTTGAAACTAGGCATGGTTTGTATCCTTTCAATATTTATTGACCCTTGTGTATTTGAATCCATTTGTTGTCAGTTTCGTCCTTTGGATGGATCGACTAATTCCCCGCATGATTTGTTTTCATTGACTATCTCTTCCATTGCTTTCTTCCATTTTTTCTTTAGCAAGACAATTAAGAGCCGCTTTTATATTTCTTGGCTCTTCTTCCATCTTATTAGATACTTGATAAATGCTTGCCCTTGATCTCAAATCGGCGACAAGGGAATGGCTGTGATTTGTATGTGCACGATTTAGGGTTCCTCAATTTCAAGTTGTTAGTCCCTCAGAGATGACATATAGTTGGATCACTCCAGGATGTGTTTGGTGATATTAGAAACTAATTCATCATTTCTCAGCTCACTCCACTGAAAGGAGATCCAGTTGCTGGCGCTTGACTCTTGGTAAGTGGTTTACCATATATTAGAGGTCTATTTACCTATTTATTCTTGCTTGAAATCGTTCATCTAGAATGTGACATCTAGTGATTCAAATTCAGTTATGTTCCCACCTTCTTACTCGCCTATGAAAACACATCCTTTATATTGTTCACAGTATCTTATAAAGATACTTTTATTTCCTCTCAGACCTAACTTTCCATATTTATGAGATGAATTATGAATATAGGTAACCTGTGAGTGTTAAGAAGAACTTGGTTGAGTTTCCTATTAGTTCATAATATGTGGTGGTAATGGCAGCTTTGAAACTGCGGTTTCATTACAAATAATGGCTATTAATAATGCGATCTATGATAGTAGATTGTGATGAAACGGAGCCGTATTGATAAATATTTCAGAAGGTTCTTATTAATGTTTAAAGTAACTCCATTTGTTTTGAGTGTAAAGGGATAATTAGTGATGTATCATTCCCTTTCATCACATAATCGTTTTTAATTGAGTTGAACTAAATACTCTGACTCGATCGGTTCTTAATACTTTGATTTTCTTATATAATTGATTCTCAAATAAGTTCATAAACTTGATAAAGCCCGATCTAATGCTTGTGATTTATGAAATCAAATAGACATAACCATATTGAGTGAAGTCACCTATAAATGTGATGAAATAAACTACCTCATGTCTATCTTTGACATTCATTGGACCATAGATGTCTCGATGGATTAAGTGATAAGGTTATAGCTCACGTTTCTTTTCAAATGGTTTTTCTTATTGTTTTCAAACTAGACCATGTTCACATGTTACGATAACTTCAAACTACGATTGTGTCGATATTAAGCCTTCTTTGGCTAATCGATTCTTCGACTTTGTGATATGACCAAGTCCCAGCATGCGAACCTGCACACATTATCCTCATGTTAATGGCCGTGTAAAGTAAGAAAAACAGCCACATTACTTTCAATCGTAACAACATCAGAACAATAAAATGTTATGAAGAACCACATCCATAATAATGTGATGCAAAAACAAATCCATGTCATAAAGCGTAATTGATAAATTTGGGTAAAACCCGATACAAACTAGATTCGAAGAATATCGAGTAAAATAACACAACATGTAGGAATAAGATTTGGCCACTTCGCATGACTAACTTGCACGTGCCAATTCCCTTCACTTCAACTATTGAGTTGTTTCCTACATATATTCATCTTGTTCCTTGCTCGTGATCATGAAATTCAGGCGCTTAAATCATCGCTACATGGTTAAGTAGCTCTTAGTCTACCGGTCATGAAAGGATAAGATTTAGTCAAATAAATAGAACTAGAAACATCATTGCCTCTTGATTGCATAAAGGTCATTTACCTTCTTTGATATGTGATCACATGCCAGTACCCATTTTACCATAGTTATAGCACTTGAGCTTAGACACATGCTTCTTTTTCTTAAAGAAATGACTTTTCTCGCTTTTCTAAGGTTGATTTGAATTTTATTTATTTATTTTTTGCCTAAGCATGCGCTTGACTCTCTTGCTAGTTCCCACCGTAAATTTATGCTTTATTCCTTTCCATCTTGAGTTGAGCCATGCTCAGACATCAACACTTTCCTAGCTGGCCATGGCGCGATCTTCCTCGAAGCCACTAGTGGTGAATAGCACCTTCAGGTCTTAGCTGCTTTCATTGTGTAGGCCTTTACACATCCGAGGTGTCCCGGGTTGACCACGAATCAACTGCGAGAAACACTGCGTGTCTCATATCCTTGAGACCCCGCCCATGAAATAAAATGAAGCTACGTGGGGCCCATACATCCATACTCACCAAAATGTACCCAAATATATTATAATAGTTCAAGAGTTAATTACACTCTTTTACAACATGTTTCAATTGTAATATTTCATACATGTGTTACAAAAACATAATCAAAGCCACATGTCGTCTTTCTTCTCAAAAGTGGCCTCTAGTGAGCGTCGTCTTCCCGAATACTCCCTGTACCTAAAATAATTTTTCCTCAATAGGGTGAGTAATGCCCAGTAGTGATGATCCCCTACATGGGTTACTCCCCACCTAAGTGCTCATGCAGTAGACTTACACATTCAAGTGAATTCATGATTCCTACTCAAATGTCTACATGCCCAATCCCATGTCTCGAGTCCTCACTGACTCCCTCACACATGCTTATGCCATGTATGAAAACCATTTCCAAACAAAAAAAATATTTGTTTTATTTGCAGGCAACCCTCCGATATAAATACGTTGGACAATCCTCTGAGGTGAATTTGTTGGGTAACTCTTCGAAACAATTCATGGGCCTCTCCGACGTGAATTGTTGGACGATTTTCCAACACAATTCTTCGGACAACTTTCCGATAAAATTTTATTGTTTTGGACAACCCTCAGATTTAATTCATGTCATGCACTCACACCTACTATTCTAGGGTGCCTCGGTGCATGTGAAATGCAATATGCCCGATTCCTGACAATTCATGTTAATATATATATCGAAGCATGCATATTAACAAAATCTAACACCTGCAAACAACATGTTATTCATTCATAGCAATAACACGAGTAAGCTCACATGGGCTAATAAACAATTTAAACAATTCATTTTGAGCCTTGGCTTGACCTGAGCCACGCACGAATCACGTGAACGATCTGACCTAGGTCTCGGAAATTGTCCAATTTGAGCCTTAGTCCTCTCGGGAGAAGGCCAGAAAACTCACGGCCATTTCGACCCCAAACACTCCAACCATCAATAAGGTTCTTAAATAAGGATTAAATCAAGTAGGAGAAAACCTCTACCTTTCAGAGTTTGTCGAAACTCCGAGCGACCTGCAGGCTAGCTCTTTGCGAGTGGGGGCAGCCTGCCTCTTGGCTCGTCGGAGTTCGACAGAGGACCCGATCATCGAGAATTCTAGAGAGAGGTAAGAGCTTCTCTGCAAATCCCTCTCTTTTTCTCTCCCCTTTTCACTTAGTTTGCTATCTCCTACTCCAAAGCCGGACAAGTGAAGCATGGGTCGAAAGTGTATTTTCTCTTGCCACATGTCAACCTACTATTGGCTCATAGGATTTCCTTATCCACTTATCCCTCAACTTTGGGACTTTCATCAAATGACATCATGCCATGTGTCCACCCATGGCCCACACTTGAGCTCATGTTTGACTAATTCTACACATGACACGTGGCACCTTTTGAGCCACTCAAAATGTGCCCAGTAATCTGCACACTTCACCGTTACTTACTCAAAAAAATGTGAAATTCGGCGTCTCCCGGAATTAAACTAAAGAAGATAAGTGGTAGCACTAATTTGCGGTGAGATTCCCGATGATCAGTCCATTTAAATCGATCAGATCTTGAAAGTCGGATTTTGGCCAGAGAGTACCATTTTACCCTTTCAAAAAATTAGAATTTTTCTCGGGTCTTGTTGTGGGTGAGTGTCATTTCAGCGCGAACCCATCTTTGAGGTAGTGAGCGAATCATTTCTTGCACTTGTTTTTCATAAGTATAAGTATGACCCTACATCTTTAAGCTCGTACCTATCATCAGTGACATACACCTCAAATGTTTTTTCATGGTATGTTAAGGCCATTTCTTTTAAGTGTCAAACTTAATGGTAAGTGATCTTAGCTTGGTTATGGACGTACCACCAAACCTTTCAAATAGAGCGGACCAGATGTCCTTTGCGCTCTCATATTTTCGGAACTCCCTCGTGATATCATCACCATGCTACTCAACAACATATTACTTGGTACATGAGTTCTTTGTTTTCTAGAGTATTATAAGCTTCATAGCCCCTTTGATGTTGGGTCATATTTGCCTTGTTAAGTTCGACCATGACCATGGCCCCAAAACCTCGAAGCTTCTTGCTCTTCAAATCTGTCGGGTTTTCTCATACTCCGGATCCCATAATTGTTCCTATTTAGTTTTCCTTATTGAGTTCAGCTATAATGTTCTTATCAGAGGTAGCCATAGATTTTACTATAGAGATAAATTTTATTTCATGATTATCAATTCCATTACATACATGAAATTTTTTTAAATTAATTATAAAGTGTTAATTGAACATAGGTTTAGAGTAGAGACTTCACTATGTTCCCAAGCATCATCTAGGACTCCTATGTTCAATGAATCACTTTGGAATTAATTGTTCTCAAACTAAAGTCACTAATCTTTAGTAAATTTGCAAATAACAAATTCTAAAGAATATTACTCAATAAATTCATGATTGCTAAAGAAGAAAAAAAATATAATGTATTTTAAAATAGCATAAATCCATTGAACTAAAGAATAAAATAAATAATAATAATTCTCGTCAAGCATTACATGTTAATAACAAATAAATGAATAAAACTCTAAGATAAGCACATAACATGAACATGAATAGATTCATGTAATCTTCTCTTCATTATGGACTTTAGGCAACATAGGAATTCCAGGTGCTTGCTTTCTTCCTCTTCAAATGAGTATACCATATGGATGACTGCAAGTCTTCCTTACAACCCAGAACACATATTCTAGGATGAAATCCTGAACAAGTTTCTCATAAGCCTTTTGCTGATCATAAGGATAAGAATTCCATAGAGAATAAAAAATTCCTTGTTCATTAGAAGACTTAAGGTCCGACCTTAAAGCCTCATATTTCTTAATATTACTTAACAAATCCCTACCCAAACTATTGCTTGGATACAACTATTGATCTTAGTAATGTGGTTCATTAGACAGTCAAATTCGTCGTTCTTGTCATTGACATCCATTTCAATGTTCTCAACATCCCTTATCATGCGTTCTATTATTTTCCGATGTGCTAAGGTTCTAACATCCTTAACAGTCCTCATTCGTCATACCATTGTATTTGGTACGAAAAAAAATTCAATAAAAAGGAGTTAACGAGACCTGAACTAGAGTCTTAAAAAAAATTGAAGGGTTTTAACCAAAAGACCTAGTTACATTTTGATGTAAAGTAATTAAACTAAGAGATATTTGTTTTCTATTTAATAAATATTATTTTAAGTATATACGGATTAAAACCCACTGTTAGTTATCCTTATGAGAAATGGTAAAAAAAATTAATGGGTTATAATATGTCGTGGAAACACATTTATTTATATACTTGCGGCTAAGAAGAATAATATATATATATATATATATATATATATATATATATATATATATATATATATAATGAATAGTTAATTTATATTATTATATGTACCAGTTTCTGGAACCATATCCAAAATCACTTATTTTTCAAAAACTTTATGACGGCTCATATGCTTATATACAAATTTGTTATTAAAAAATATATATTTTCTGGAACTAGCTTTCTAGAATTCTACAGAACAAATAATCTAGAATTCAGTGCTTTGTTGTTTCACTGGCAAAAAAATATTATTATAAAAAAATATGGATACGAATCATAATATAAGGCTGTTCGAATTCCGTTATGAGAAACACATAACATATTACAATATTATTTTAAAAAAAATATTTTGTGGATAAGATTTATTATCAAAAAAATATATTTTTAATTAATATTTAATTTATCAAGAAAAATCTACAATTTAGTCAGAACAAATTTTAAAAAAAAATTATTTAAAATTCAAACATAACAGATTTCGTGAACTATTCAAATACTTTTGATATTAATCAGAAACTTTTCCGATTATATATATAAAAAATTCGGAACCATAATCTCTCAGTAAATCTATTTCAAAAAAAGTTTCCCAAAAGAATTTTTTTTTATTGGAACCATGTTCAAAACAAAGGAAAATTAGAGTAACACTTGTATCCTTTCTTTTGTTGGAACCATATCCAAAAAAAAAGAAAAAAATAGCAATATTAAATAAAATAAAATAATAGCTAGAAAACAACAAAAATAAGGCTTTGATTCTGATGATGCCTTTTATTTGGAAGGCTGAGGTATTTGGAGCGTGTGGGTTTCGCCGTTGAAACTGGGATGAGGCTCTTGGTGGGAGTTTGGGCAATGGGATGCTGGATCGCCCGAGCTGAAGTAGGATCGCTGCAGGGCTGGTTTGCGACGGGTTTGAAGGTATTACTCCTCTGCAAAAACAAGAATGAAGGGGGGTCGGCGAGGGCTTCGCTCGTGGCCGCTCCGATGCCTAAGTCAGTTTCTTTGGAAAAAGAGAGACTGCTTAGTATTGGCGTATGTTTTTGCGTACCTTTCACCGATGGGGTGGCCTTGTATTTATAGTAGATGATCAACCAGTTTGATGGTGATTAGGATTTGTTCCCATTGGATGGGGTATTTCTTGTTATTATCGATATCGGATTTGGTAATGGATATAGAAAGAGCAGTTTATTTGGGATAATCTTCCTTCCTTATTGGGGGATCCGATTTGATGTTGATCTATTATTGTCTTTCTTTCCTTATTGGTGAGATTTGGCTGGACTTGCGGAATAATATATTGTCGGGTATTCTATTTTAAATGCACTTGTGGGGAGACTTCCCATATGGTGGTCTTTAGACGTCGGGTTGGGCCACTATTACAAGTGCAACCACCAAGGCTTGAATGTTGTTCAGGCGCGAAAAGGCCTACATGTTCCAATGGGCATGTCTCCGCCCAGGGTTCAACGGACGGGCCTCGATGTTTCATTGGGTGGCGAAAACTCTTAGGCTTTGGCGGTGGAGCTGTGAGCCTTATTTTTCGAACCACATCGGTTGCCCCCAGCCCTTGTGTGCGGCGTCAGTGGCGAAGAGCATGCGTGTCTTCTGGGTGCGACTTCCCACGTCTATTCTTTTCAGGGCCTGGATTAGTTAGACGTGTGATCTTTGTCTTGTGATAAGTGGTGGCTCTTCGGTTTCAGCTCATTCTTCCTATTCCTTCCCGGTTTCCTTTTTGTTTCTTTCGCGGACATCCTCTGTCCTGTGTGCCACTGCTCTGGGACCTTTTCTTTGCCTTTAGCGGTGGACTCTTCTCTCCTTATGGTCTTAATAGAAGCCTTTTTGTGCAGAGTCTTTCTCTGTTGTCTTTCTTAGGATAATCTTTCCTGTTGTATTTCTAGGTCCACTGCGTCTTTGTTTTCTTGATTTCTTTCCGGGCGATAAGATAAGTTGTTTGGGTTGGCTGAATTTTGTTTCCATTATCCACTTTCATCATGGGTTCGAATTACGTTCTTAACTTATACGTGTCGTGGTGATTCTTAAGGCTATTCAGTTAAGGCGAGCGGCGGTGTCTGAACCATTTGTGTGTTCGGAGTTGAACTTCGAGATGCCCCTGAGGTGCCTCCTCTTCCATGGACGAGGGCAAGGGGGAAAAGTGAACTGATTAAATACCACAGGGGTGGAATATCGAGATCTGGTTCGGCATGTTTTAAGCGTGGGACTGTAGGAGTCGATCCTTCATACGGGGCCATCTTGTTAGGGATAGTGCCCTGTAAAGCATGAATTTGTATTTTATGTTTTATAAGAGAATTAATAAAAGTATCGTATTTATTACATTTGCTCTGGTACCTTGCAATCTGTGGATCAAACATGTCCCAGATTTAATAATGTAACCATAACCTCGTGTACGCAGTTATACCTGGATCGGAGTTAATAGTTATAAATCAAATTGTCCGTAATAAATTAAATTGAAGTTTGGGGATCTTCAAATTAAATATTGCAGGCGGTCAAAGCTATCATTGAGAATGAAGTGACCTTAATCAGGGTCAGTAATGTGGCGTTTTGATAAAGTGGAGCTCCATATATAATAGATTATGAAACGAGAACGGCGCAGTTTTCGAATTTTTTTTAAATACGGTTTGTCTCAAGAATTCCAAGCAGTAGTAGCTAGACGATCATATGCAGTCGGTCTCGATCTGAGTAAGTCATAGACTTCGTGTTTATGTCAGGTCCTTTTGAGTCATGGGTTAAAGCGGATTATGGAATGGGCCCGATACTTGTGTCTTGGGCCGTTGATGTATCTGTTCAGAGATGTGGTATGGGTGCTGGAATCGACCCTTCACATGGAAGAAATTTGGACAATTGGATTCCACTTAAGTATTGGTTACAGGCCCGAGCAGTTTAGGCGCTTTCTAATTTATAACGAGGCTTATAAATTAGCGTTCCTGTGGATTAATAGACTTAGGATGGGAATGTAATTAGAGGGCAAAAGCGGTAATTTCACGACTCTTGGAGGATAGAGCGCATGTAATGATTAAATCAATGGACACTGCGAGATTTCAGAGTAAAATCGATCACGCATGGAGATGAGAGTTGATTTCAAGTTTTAGTGGAATAACTGCGAAATTAATAATTAAATAGTTGATTCAAAAGTTTAATTAATTATTGAATTTATTGGAGCTTGAAGTCTGGTCCATGGGTCCAAATTCCACCTCTAATATTACTACGATGAGCGATTCATGATTTGGAATAAATTACACTCATGTTCGAGGCTTGTACATATTAATTAGAGTACACATTTACAAATTAATATTGGAATGATTATAGATTAAGAGTAATTAGAGGCTTGTTACAAATTAATATTGAATGATTATAGATTAAAAGTAATAAGTAGAGTACATTACAAATTATCACCCAGACGATTCTGATTATGAGTAATCGATGCGAGTTGTTTCATGTCAGGCCAGGTATGGAGAGCTGAGGGCTGAAATATCAAATTGGTTGGATATTTATGCGATTAGGGTTGATTATAAATAAGAAACTCTTGCCCGATGAAAGAAAAGAGAAGAAAAAAAAAGGAGTTTTTTTTTCATACCCTAGTCTCCTAGAGAGTCTCTTCCCTTAGAAGTCCTTGTCTCATGTGTTGAGTCTGTGAGGTAGATCTGGGCGAAAAACTAGAGTGTATTGTTCCGGATACGAGATCGTTTGGGTGCCCAGCACCTCAAGGAAGGAGGAGTGGAATTGCAGAAGACCTTGGTGCGAGGAGTTGTTTCAACCACACTAGCCAACAAAATCTCTACTCTGTAACGAGTATCGTCGATCTTCACCTTTTGATATTATGTGTTTGCATAGGTTCTGAAAATAAGGTTTTTGAAAAATTTTAAAACCTAATTCCATTTGCGTTTTGATTTTATTTCCATCACTTGGTATCAGAGCGGTCCATGTAAATGCATATATATATATATATATATATATATATATATATATATATATATATATATATATATATATATATATATATATATATATATATATATATATATATATATATATTTTATTGTGTTTAAGAAAATTGTTTTCTTGATTCATGCATGAGTGGGCATTCTGGCATATTTTAATGTGATTATTTGTATTTGTGTATGGATGGATGAGGGTCGTTAATTATATGGTGTTTTTGGGTTAGGTTTTCTTATTTTCCCTAGATCTTGTGCAAGCCATTATTGCATAGGATTTTTGTAATTTTTTTTTTGTATTTATTGATGGATCGGAAATTACACAGCGGGCTTCAGGGCGTATGAAGATGGAGCGACTTTGGGGTAATAGTACAAGCCCATTATGTAATTAAAATTTTTCCATTTTTCCAAAGGTTGTAATTATTAGAAATACCCAAAAACACCAGGCCGGCTTTTATTTATTTATTTATTTACTTTATGTTATCAAATGTATGAGATCTGGTCGAGATAACATGCCCATGCATATAACATGTCATATGAATGCCTATATTGTATCATGCATACCATCCTTTGAAACATGTTCTAGGAATGTTTGTTTATTTTCCGCTGAATAATAAATTAAATAATGGATATAGTTTAATAGTTAAACTTGGTAATTTCCAATTTAATTTAATTTGGGCTTGCGCGGTTAATATTTAGGCCCGTTTAACCTAGATTATTCAATTTTAATAAAATGATTGATTTTGTTAATAAGATGGTAAATAAACAATAGGCCCCGAATATTTGGACTTAAATTTAGTTAGTAGGCCCTTTTCAGCATGGAGCTAGGTTTACCCTAAGCTAGGTTAGGCCAAATTAGATTGGATTAGTTTTAACCTGCTAATAAACTGGGCCATTGAACTCTATACTCGCCTATTTAATAGAATTAGATTTTGTCACCTATTAATTAATTATATAGGATATAATAATAAAACATATGATGTTTATAGCTAGAAAAACACATAAGTTTAAAATATTGAGTGGGGAGAAGGGCATGTGACAATGTGCCTACGGTCTCGTCGTTAGTGGAAACACGGAAGTGAGGTTTAGGTGGCGCTAGTAGCCGCCTTGATTACGTCCTCCTACGGAGGGTGTCCACACAGAGCTAATATCATCGTTGCACTTCCTATGCGACGGGGTTTTGGATGATGTATTCCAGATTGACCTACTACGGCGATCTTGGGTTAAGTTGTTAGAACACAGCTTGATGGGTCACGCCGAAGATCTGATTAAGCGGTTAATTATCTTGATCGAAATAAGGTAGTTAATAAATGAGGGAAAATATGAGATATTTTGAGTCTCATTTATTAATTTGAATAGTCTCAAGAATTTAATTTATAATTAGTATGACCTACCACGTAGGCGGGATATTAATTGTAGGTTAACTTACCTTGGATTAGTAATTTTGTTTTATGTGTTTAATTTCTGCATTCATGCATCACGTTTACTATTCCAAAATATATTTGATGTTTCTTTTCTTTGCATGTAATAAATACGTTTTATTTAATTTAATGATAATGTGCGCCTTAAACCCACATAGTGCTTTACTCGCGAATGAATCCTTAACTTAGGCGATAATTTTGTAAAGTGGAAAAGTAATGTTAATATCGTGCTAGTCTGCGAGAATAATAGATTTGTTCGAGGAATGTCTGCGAACTGCGGCGATCTTTCGTGGTGTCTGAAGAACCATATGAAACGTTGGATTCAAGCTATTACTTAGCCTTTGAAGACTTATAACGCGCCCGACATGTCGGGCGATGCTTAAGGCTAAAGCTATGAGAGGATGGAAGCGCCATTGAAGTTATGGATTCCCTCCAAAACATGTTCGGAAAGCAATCAGAAACGATCGTCATGAGAAGCTACTAGAAGTACATGAGCGTGAAGATGAGTAAAGTACTCATTCGTGACCATGTTACGAACATGGCTAATTATATAAATGGCCCAGTACTTGCGGGGCCATAATAGATGAGCACACCCAAGTGAGTATAATACTGGATTCACTCACTCCTGATTTCTTTCAAGAGAAATTCTCATGGTTCCTTAATGCTGGGGTATAATGGGTTGGTAGGTTGGGGTTAGGTTTGAAATGATATGCTCTCTGCTCGTTCAAATAGTGGCCTCCTCCAGCACCAGGAAACCTCTTCGGTAGCCCCTCGACATTATTTACTCTTCCTTCTCTTTCCACTTTGCTCCTATCTCGTTTGCGAGTGCATTCTTATCCAAGCAGATGCATCGTGCATCGACAGCCTCCATGACGAACATTTTGTTCAACTTCCAATCATTCCATTTCCTTTAGCTCTCTTTGCTGCTCGTGAGGATTCGAAGGAGGTCTCATGTTGCACTAACCCAAGATCCTCGATCGACTATCTTTAGCTATTACACTTTCTTAACTTAACTGAGATGCTCATGCAAATTTGCATCTATTATACCTTTTGAGGTATAATTCTTGGAGTGGTAGAAGATGTCCATTGTGTCTTGAGGTGTATCAGTGCATGGGACATCTCTTGACCTCTTGTATCTCTCCCGAGTAGTGTACGGACTCTCATCTTCCCCTTGTTTAGAAAGTAGTAATTTCCCTCTTGTTTCGGAAGTGAGGGGATGGAGGAAAAAGAATACACTTGGGTAAGCTTCCATCGGCTCTTCCATGTATTAACGAGATCCATATGTGGTAGTGAGTCGAACCATGATGCGACTATATCTCTTAAAGAGAATGGAAACAAGCTTTGCGTCTTAATAACTTAGGGTCTCACACCATTCCAATTTAACTATATTGGCCATTCTCGAAAGCCGAGTCCCAAAGTGTTCGTTGGGATCTTCGGAGGATGACATGAATTGGTTTTTGTTGAACCATGATCGAGGCGGCAGGCTCAAAGTGTTAGCATCCCATCGCTGGCTGTCTCGCCGGTATTCATCTTGGATAACTAGTCTCGGAAGTCCTCCATAGTGTCTCGCTCTTGAGGTATTTAACATGAATTCTGGTTATTTGCTCTGTCAATCTTTCGTCTACCGACTCTGCTATTCTTGCACTCTTAACCTTCTTAGTCCTCTAAGTGTTCTTTCGATCCTCGGTTCTAGTGGCAATAATTCGGCTCACCGCTACGTGCATGAATTAACTCATGGGGTATAATATGCGAGATCGAATGGAGTCGATGTTACGAAATTGCTGTTTAACATGAAAACAACTCTACAATTCGGTAACTTGCTAAACTCTTTGCTTTGTTGAATCATATTTGCAAATTTTCTATTTTCTTTTATAATTTATGTCAAATTAGTATTTTGCTTTGATACGAATATCGATTCACCAAATTCTTCGATCCCACAGCGGCGCCCGAAAACTTGTTCACCTCTACGTGTTGATGATGATGGATCGAAAACACCTATGCGAAAATTTGTGACGTTATCACAAAAGGACTATTATCTATCCCAGAGCAATAATGCCATGAAACTTGTTGTTGCGTTCCTTATCTATTATGCGATTAAGCGTTTTCTTAGAGTAAATCGTTTTCTTTACGGTTTTGATCCGAGGATCTTTTGCAAGTGTGCGGGTCGAGCAGTAGTAAATTGGATTTAAAGATCGAGATATCATCCACGAGATCACCGAAAATTCTCGATCAATACCACGACTACTTTCGAACTACATACTTATTTGGACTCATTAGGCAATTGGAATCGGTTCATAGACAACGAAATGTAAAATAAGCCTAAGATATGTGAATTAATAACAAAATGAATTAAAACTGAAAATTCAAAAATAACAAATTCAGACTGAACAATTATCTTTTAAAGGGAACATTGAAAATACTGCTATTGTGAACATCAATTCCTGCAGATTGCATTGAAACTTTGCTTCATGAACCACAGATTTAAAACTTATCCAAGGAATATGATAGTGCGGTGGATCTCTCCGTACGATCACTTTGTTAAATCATCTAATCTTCTGTTTCTTTCGAAGACAAAAAGTTAAGAGAACTACTTTTAATGCGGGTTGTCTTGTTTTGGGTATTTTCTTTTTCGATACTACATACCCGAACATGGGCGCAAACCTTAGCTCTAAGACATAGGTATAGCATGGGTTTACACTTTCTTGGTTTACGTTCCTCGAAATTGGAGCGATTCATCCTTTTCCTTGATTAGATCCTTGCTAACACGAAGATTAGACTTACTATTCGAATCGAGGTGACCTCTACTTGTTTAAATGGATGATCATGCGACTACGTTCTCGATTTCAGAGAAGAGAAGTTATCGAGTTTAAATTCTGAGCTCATTAGATCACCATTATCAGATCGTATACCTTTCGAGAAATTGTTAAGTCACTCTAGGATTGCATACCATGTCGATCGAGGGCCTCCTGAAATCGAGCAATGAGACGATCCTATTATGGTTATAAGGCGCTTACAATGGGATCAATTACAGAATACTCAAACCCCGGCCAGTAGATTTACAAGGCGGCCGTTGATAGCTGCGATAAATTTCTACCGGGAAAGATAATTTCGACAGAGTGATGATGGAAGGTGGGTTTCTAAATCACAAGATTACACCTCTGATGAGCGTGTTGATCAAGAACACCACGTAAATCGGAAGCGGAAATGCGAATTCCAAAATTTGTCAGGTGAGACAATCAGTATCAATTTGAAAGAAATAAGTGCATTCGGCTTCTACTTATGACTAAAGTCCGAGATCAATTTGAGCAAAAATAACTAACTAATCTAAAATAAAAACAAAATAAAGAAGAAAATTAAAAATAGAGCCTTGACTACATATCTCTCTTTTGGTGTCGAGGAAATTTGCTTTTCTTCAATAGCATTTAACGTATTTATAGGGTTACAGTTGCGCCTAACTTTAATGCATCTCATTATGGATTTCGAATTAAGCGGCCATTTCTGGTAGTTAATGTGGCGACCTCGATTCTTTTGTCAAAGCCTCGGTTGTCTCAATACGTCGCGAGAAGCCTTTTGGTGCAGTGCGTGACTTTGCCTTTAGCATCCCTTGGATCTAATGTTGCTACCGCTAAATGATGTCACGACCTTAACCTTGCGATGTTGAAACCCGCGAATGATATCAGCGACCTTAGTTTCTTTGTGATATGCGACATTTGAATGGCGTCGCGAAATTCTTTCTTTGCGGCCCGATGTCGCGGCGGATTGAATAGCGTCGCGACCTTAATTCTTTATGGCGATGGCGACCAACGAATGATGTCGCGACGCCTCTTTGCAACTAATGTGCGATCAGCGAATGGCGTCGCGGTGCTTCTTCTGCTGCAGCGATGTCGGAAAATGCGAATGGCGTCCACGACCTTAATTCTTTGCAAATGATAGTACGCGAAGAAAAAACCATTGAATAGCGTCAGCGACCTTCTTTTTCTTTGGCCCGATAGCCATACACGCGCGAATGGCGTCGCGACCTTAGTTCTTTCTGGCCGATGTTGCGACCAGCGGTGATAATCGGCGACGGTTCTTTGGCCCGATATCAGCGACCAGCGGGCGTCGCTGACCTTAATTCTTTACCAAATGATATCGCGGCGGATTGAATGGCGTCAGCGCTGACCTTCTTGATTACCGATGTTGATAATGGCGACCACTTCTAGATGTCGCGACCTATCGTCGATCTCTTGAAAATCTTATGTCGTGACTTCTATTCGGTGCCACGACCTTCATGTCTACTGCTCGGCCTTCAATTCTGTCACGACCTCGAAATTGTGTTGCGACATCATATCTTGTTTTTCATTAATTTATGGTTGCCTGAACTGGAGTTTCTTTTGCAACCTTGATGTAATTCTTCATCACTGGCAAAGCGTCGCTACAACAGGTCCTTTCTTCCTCGTGCATTTCTCCTGTTGCAACATCATTCAGCCAGTTGTGTCATTCCTGCTCAGCCTACGCTCCTTTGCGCGCAATATTCTCTTTCTCTTGAATTTCCTGGCATAGCCGGTTGGTGAAGTTCAGCATTTACGCACATAAATCAGTCTTTTTTAGATAGAAATCAATCAGAAAAATGGACTTAAAATGGATGACTTTTAAGCTCATCAATCTTCCTGAGTCAGTCAGGCCCATTGGGTGTAAATGGATCTATAAGAAAAAGAGAGGTGTGGATGGGAAAGTGGAGACTTTCAAAGCACGGCTAGTAGCGGAGTATACACGAAAAGGAGGAATTCGATTATGAAGAGACTTTCTCCCTAGTAGCTATGCTTAAATCCATTCGCATCCTTCTTTCCATTCTTGCTGCTCTCGATTATGAGATATATGGAAAATGGGCGTCGAGAACTGACTTTTTTGAATTGTTATCTTGTTAAAGCATATGATGCAACGAGGTTTCATAGTTGAAGGCGGGCGAAAGTCTGCGAGTGCTTGGAAGTCCATTTATGGGCTTAAGAAAGCAGTCTTAGGCTGGGTTTGATGAGATGATCAAACCTTCGGTTTCGAGCAAATGTTGATGAACCTTGTGTCTACAAAATTACATCAAAGGGAAACCAAAAGTAATCTTTTTGGTGTTATAAGTAGATGATATCCTATATTGGGAATGATATAGGATTATTGTCGACATAAAGAAATATCGAAAAGTTTGAAATGAAAAATTTGGGATAGCGAGTTATGCATGGGATCAGGAATCATAGGAGATCGCGAACGGACTCCTGGCCTTGTCTCGAAGCATCTTATATTGATAAGGTGCTGGCTCGGTTTCGATGCGGGAATTCGAAGGGTCGACCTCTTGCGGCCCGGAGCATGGAATTGTCCTCTCTAAGGAGCAGTGTCCTACGACACCTCAGGAAGAAGAGGACATGAGACGGGTTCCTTACGCCTCAGCAGTGGGCAGCCTCATGTATGCCATGCTGTGTACAAGACCAGACATCTGCTATGCGATAGGAATTGTCGTGGGTGCAATCAAACCTGAGTTAGCGCGCCTTTGGATTGCGGTAATGCACATTCAGTACCTTAGGAGAGCAGCCATGTTTGATTTACTTTCGAGGTGCTAACACGAATCCGTAGGATATCGCGATTCGACTTCATGTCGGCGAGAGCGATCGAAAGTCGGCGTGCGGGTGGGTGTTCACTCTTGGTGGTGGGTGGTATGGAGAAATGTCCGACAATCCGGCATCAAGTTCTACCATGGAAGCTGAATATATAGCGGCTTGTGAAGCAGCTAAAGAAGCGGTCTGGCTCAAGAAGTTCTTTACAGATCTGGAAGTTGTTCCAAATATGGATAAACCCATAGTACTTTTCTTTGTGACAGCAGTCAGGCGATCCGTATCATTGAGAATATTGATGACCTTAATCGGGTCACTAATGTGGCGACATTAAAGTGTAGGCTCCATATATAATAAGATTATATAGACGGGACAGCGCGATTTTGAATTCTTTTTAAATACGTTTGTCTCAAGAATTCCAAGCGGCTGGCAAGCTAGATGATCATATGCGAGATCGGTCTGATCTGGCTTGATCATAGACTCTGTTTATGTCAGCCCGGGCCTTTTAGTCATGGGTTAAAGCAGTTATGGAATAGACCCCGATACTTGTGTCTTGAGGCCCATTGATATCTGGTACAAGGAATGTGAATTATGGACATGGAATCCCGGCCCACTTTATGGAAGGCTGGACGAGTTAGTTCCCTTAAGTGTGGTTGCAGGCCGGGCAGTTTAGCGCTCTAATTTATAACGAGGTTTATAAATTAGCGTTCACCTAATGGATTAATGGAACTTAAGGATCGAAGATATAATTAGAGGGGCAAAACGGTAATTTCACGGAGCTCTGGTTATGAATCACTTCTTAGGATAGAGGCGCATGTAATGATTAAATCAATGGACACTTTCACGAGATTTAGAATGCAAAATCGATCTTGTAGAACAAAATTCAATTTCAAGTTTTGAGTGGAATAACTGCGAAATTAATAAATTAAAATGATTGATTAAGAGTTTAATTAGTGAATTTATTGGAGCTTGAAATTACCAGTCCGTAGGTCCCAAATTCCACCTCTATTTTACTCTGATGAGCGATTCATGATTTAGACTAATTACTCTATGATCAGGCTTGTACATATTAATTAGGGCTACATTACAAATTAATAATATTAGACCGATTATAATTAAGTATTAATTAGGGCATTCAATTAATATTAAGACGATTATAAATTAAAGAAATAATAAAAGTAGGGCTAATTCACAAGTAATATTGAGCGATTCTGATTGCTATGATGTCCGGTCACGTTCATATTAATCAGATCGTATGGGGAAAATTTGAAAATATCCAGGTGGTTGGATATTTATGCGATTAGGGTTGATTGTAAATAAAGAAACCCTTGCCCCGATGAAAGAGAAGAAAAAAGGAGTTTTTTCATACCACCAGTCTCTAGAGAGTCTCTTCCCCCTTAGAAGTCCTTGTCTCTGTGTGTTGAATGCCTTGAGGTAGATCTAGAGCGAAAAACTAGAGTGTATTGCTCCATATCGCAGATCGTTGAAGATTGCTCTGCTTGTGGACCTTTACCGTTGTCACGGATGCGCGACTTCCGCTTTAAAATGGAAGGAAAAAATGTGAAAAGAAAATGTGGGTTGATTTTAGGTTTTGGAAAAATCGAGTCCCAAGGAGGAACAATTTTGCTTTTTGGAGTAAGCCACTTACTTTATTTTTATTTTTAAGTGGGGAAAACAGTAAGAGCAAACCCCGATGACTCCGGTATGTGATGCGAAAACTAGATTTAAGATTAGGGGATCGGATTACCTATCGGAAGGTACCTCATGGTGCTTACCCTTGAACTCGGTCTACTAGTGAATTGGGTATGTAGGAGCATATGGGTCAAGAAATCGGATAGTCTCGTAGGCTAAACATGCAACGGATCGAACCAACCTAATTGGTATCTAGCATGCTTAAAAATACTCGACCAAAAGAAAATGGTGCGTACCTACGGTCCTTGGCCGCAGCACATCAAGGTTGCTTGACAAACATACTTAAGCATGCATGGCACTCCAAACCTAACATCCATAATTCATTACCCGACACTAAAAGCACGTACACATTGGTCCACCTAGCGGAGCATAAGAAGAGGTCAGTCAACGTTTCGGGCATACTGTTCTGCTAAATTAAATATAAAAAGCAAAGCAAGCTAGGAGAAACCATACATTGCATCTCAGCCACTCATTGATGCTACAACACTTGTCCGGCTAATACAAACACATCTATCCGTCTCAAAGAATCGGTCTCGACAAACACACTGGAGTATTGGTGCTTAACTAATCACCCTCGGACCCGCATAGACCCTGATTCTCAGAATCCAAAATGGAACCACATTAACCTAAAATAAACCCCATTTCAGACCCTAAATATAGCCCTACATTGATTTAGGGCGAATGGGCTGGACTCACAAAGATCATGGGCTTCAATTAAACTGAAATCGAAGGACCCTTACGAAACCCAAAAAAAAGCCGGCCGATCCTAGTTCCCCGGCCAAGTTTCGACCAGGTTGAGAGAGGGCTCAAAATTTGTAGAACCTTCCTCAGGTGCCATGAATCCAACAAGACAAGCGGAGTTCAATTCCGACTCCGAGTAACCAGAACAACACAAAGCAAATCAAACCACCCAGAAACTGCCGTTCAACAAGCGAACCAAATGAGCCGGCTGGTTTGGTTTCCCAACTCAGTCTGGACGGTTGAAAATATTTGAAAAATTGTCAGAATCTTCTTTAAGGAGTCAGGAATCCAAAAAAACAAACGGTGATTGATTCTCAACTCGGATGAGTGAGAACCAACCAAAACAAATCAAACTGCCGAAACTTCCGTAACAGCCGTTCCAGCAAACCAAACCAAATGGACCGGTTGGTTCAGTTTTCAACCGGTCTGGACGGTTGAAAATATTGAAAAATTGTCAGAATATTCTTTAAAGGTCAGGAATCCAAAAAAACAAGCGGTGATTGATTCTCAACTCCGGATGAGTGAACCAAGTAAACAAATATTTACTTAGAAACTGCGTTCAGCCGTTCCAGCAAGCCAAACCAAATGGACCGGTTGGTTCAGTTTCCAACCGGTCTGGACGGTTGAGAAAATATTGAAAAATTGTCAGAATCTTCTTTAAGAGTCAGGAATCCAAAAAAAACAAGCGGTGATTGATTCTCAACTCGGATGAGTGAGAACCAGCAAAGCTCTTAAATCAAGCTGCCAGAAACTTAGGTAACAGCCGTTCAGCCAAACCAAACCAAATGGACCAGTTGGTTCGGTTTTCCAACCAGTCTGGACGGTTGAAAAATATTTGAAATTGTCAGAATATTCTTTAAGTCAGGAATCAAAAACAAACGGTGATTTATTCTCAACTCCCGGATGAGTGAGAACCAATCAAAAACAAATCAAGCTTCTGAAACTGCCAGTTCAGAAACCGTTGAATCGCTCTCACGTATGAGCATGAAAACCGAGGTTCAAATGGTTGGTAAAACTAAAATTTGGTCAGAATATCCTGTAGAATAGAGTGGAGCTAGGTTCCATTTCTTACCTCTTCATAAAGCGGCTTGACCAGCTACACATCCGGGAAAAATCCAGTAGCTTGTGTGTCCCGGCCGGAGAGGTGTGCCTCGAGTCCTCTCAATCTGATCTCTATGTCCTTTTATGCTAATTCCCACCTCCATCCATCAAAGCCTCTTCGTTTTTCTCTCCTTCAAGCTTTGGAAAGGGCCCTAATCAGTCTCGGAAATAGCTTCCCCATTCACTCCCCTCCTCATTTCCCATGCAAGCTGAATCACTTAAGTTTTCAGCTTGCTTCACCTAAGTATCCATGGGTTCATGGTGGGCTGTATGTAACCTAAGACAAGGCCAAAATAGACCACAATACTTCCCGAGTCGAGCTGAAACATGGGCCCGAACCATTAGGATTTAGGCTCCAATCCTAAAAAAGCAGTGCTCGCTGTTTGTCCCAGCTAACTTGCAGGTTGAGTTGAACCAGATGCCCGACTAGTCGAGCCAGTTGAGGAAAATTTATATAGGTACATTAGAATGTTCCTGAAGAATAGGGCAACAAAAAAACGGTGCACCATTCTAAGTTTTGATGAGGAGATATGATCAAAACAAGGAGGAGTGCTTGCCAAAATCACCCAACGATGTTGTATACATACTACATCGACGAACCAGTCAAACGGAATTGATCAAGCGGTTGACCAAAATTATAATTTTTAACATAAACCTCCTTGGCGAATAAGGAATCCAAAAAAAAACAAGCGGTGAACAATTACGAGTTCGGACGAGGGAGATATGATCGAAAGCGGGCTCAAGTGCTGCGAGATTTGACATGCTCCATGAAACTCAGGTGAGAAGCAACCACTTGGGGCGCCGCGCTACGTGGTCTGTGATTTTGACCTTGGCCTCGTGACACTCAGAAGTGAAATACATACCTCAATGGACCATATGCGAAAGGCCACGAGGCTCGAGGAGAAAGACCCAGGCCTAAAAGGGCCTAAATGGTGCTATATGAGAACAATGGGTGAGTATGACACCATAGGATAAATGCAAGTAGCAGGGACAGCCAAAATTGAGGGTGCACAAATATGCCCCTCTTCGGTAGAGTGAATGAGCAGTGAATCGTGGGAGGCGAGGGTGACGATGCAAAAAGTGAAATGTACTCTAGTGAAGAACCTAGATGACCAAACAATTTTGTCCCTTACTAATATTGAAGGATAAAGAAACGAGTCGAGCTCAGATTGAAGGACTTAAGAAAACAAGTCCACGATGCACGGGAAGATAAGTGATCTAGACATAATCATAGGAAAAGATAATGACATACGGAGGCTATCACTAGGAGAAGATGAGGATGTCTAGGGCAAACTCTGAGAAGGTCAGGGCAAGCACCAAAAATGTTGGATCAGAGTGAGTGGGAAGGTAGGGTCGGGAGAATGCTAGAAATGTGGATACGGGCGAGTACGGAAATGTAGGGCTTAGGGGCGGGTGCAGGGAAGGTAACATCCGGTGGGGTACGGAGAAGGTGGGATCGGGAGGTGCCCGGAAGGTGGGATGCGGGCGAGTGCAGGTGGGATGCGGGCGATCTCTGGAAGGATGGGATCTGGGCGGGGTACGGAAGGGTGGGATGCGGGCGAGTACCGGAAGGTGGGATGCGGGCGAGTGCAGAAGGTGGGATGCGGGGCGGGTGCCGGGATCCGGCCCGGGGGTGGACGAAGGTGGGATGGGCGAGTACCGGAGCGTGGGATGGCGAGTGCCCGGAAAGGTAGGATACGGCGAGTACGAGGAAAGGTGGGATGGGCGTGCCGGAAAGGTGGGATCTGGGCGGGTACGGAAAATGTGGGATACAGGCGGTACGGAAGGTGGGATTCGGGCGAGTACTGGAGAGGTGGGATCTGGGCGAGTGGGAAATGTGGGATCTGGTAGTCTTAGAAATGTGGGATGCGGGCGAGTCATAGAAATGTGGGATGCAGTGAGTACGAAAGGTGGGATCTGGGCGAGAGTACGGGAAGATTGGGATACGGGCGAGTGCCCGAGGAAGGTGGGATGCGGGCGAGTACCCGGGGAAGGTGGGATCTGGGGCGAGTACCCGGAAATGTGGGATGCGGGCGATTACGGAAGGTGGGATCCGGGCGAGTGCCGGAAAGGTGGGAGTCTGGCGGGTGCGGAAGGTGGGATACGGGCCGAGTACCCGGAAAGATTGGGATGCGGGGCGGAGTGCCCGGGAGTGGGATCTGGGCGATCTTAGGAAAGGTGGGATCACGGGAGTGAAAGGTGGGTTTGGGCGATACGAGTAATGGGATCAGTGTACCGGAAGGTAGGATACGGGGCGGAGTGCGGGCGTGGGATGCGGGCGAGTACGGAAAAGGTGGGATGGCGAGTACCCGGAAAGGTGGGATGCGGGCGGTGACCCGGGTGGGATCTGGGCGGGGTACCGGAAGGTGGAATGCGGGCGAGTGCCGGAAGGTGGGATGCGGGCGAGTGGGGCGTGGGATACGGGCGAGTGCACCGGAAGGTGGGATCTGGGCGGGTACCGGAAGGGTGGGATACGGGGCCGGTGCCGAAGGTGGGATGCGGGCGGTGCAGGAAGGTGGGATGCGAGGGCGGAGTACGGGGAAGGTGGGATGCGGGCGGAGTACGGAAGGTGGGATACAGGCGAGATGCTAGAGGGCAGAGTAACGAGGCTAGCGAGTAGCGAGGCTCCGGGAAGAGTGGTGGGCCCTGGTATTGTGACATCCGGGGTCTGTCGACAAATGACCTTTTCGAATAAACCGAGGAAATCAAACCTGATCATGGCCTGAAAGAGGGATGCCTGATATGACAATCTGAAAATGCCACGAATGATAGCGAGAAGCGAGAGACTTCATAACAGATGGAAATAAAGGGGTATGCTTACGTAGGACAATCGCACAAATGTGACCAAGGGTGAAAGAAAAGGGTTATGCACCAGGACCTTCGTATCAATGTAATGTCGAATCGTAACTACACGTGTGGTCAAGAAGCCGAGAGAGCTGAAAATATCACAATCATTCATTCATGAAAAATCATCCATTTCATTCCATAAAACTGATATAGGGTATGCTTGATTATTGCACATCTGATATGCGAGTGCCTTGATGTAAAAACTCTGAAATAAGTTCTAAAGACCCGATCGAATACGAGCAAAGAGAGCGAGCTGACATATGGTGTGTGCCGGCGTGCCTATTGAATTGACAAATATCATGAATCGACTCGGGCCGCGAAGGCTCTGGCGTATGAAGAAACCTGGCTGCATGTAGAGCATACTCAAACTTTGATGCCCAAACATCTACAGGCAAAATGGGTGCCGGTGTACCATGCGTGCACGAGCTGATGCCCGACATGAAAGGATGAAGGTATGCCCGGTGTGAACGATGTCGAAGCAAAAAAAGCTAATGGGCTATCCATGGTCTGGAGCTCTACGTATAAATGCATGCCTGATCATGAACCTGATGCAAGAAAGCTGAATGGAGAAGCGATATGTGACCCTCGATACTCCCGAAGCGAGGGCACATCGACATCGGTGATTTTCCGATGATCAAACAAAGCTTGTCCGTGTAAAATGCTTGAAGCGAAACCACGAGATCTCATGGTCTGGGGTGGTCTTCACGACCGGGCGGGCTGGTGCAGGCGGGTGAGTGAATGATGACGTGATGGGAAGCAAAGGCCCGGAAATACCCGATGCATCTTGCGAGCCGCATGCGCGCCGTGTCAAATGATGAGGTCGTGTGAAGCGAGGTGACTCGGCGACATGCGGATGAGCGATGTGAAATGACAGTGAAGTGCACTTGAAGGACACGTCGCTTAAGAAGTGAGACAATGATCAATAAGAGTAGAAGAGGCGAAAATGATAAGAAAATGATGAATAGATAAAGCAAAAAAAAGGAAGAAACAAGCTGGGATACAAATGTGGCAATGTATGTGATGACAGTGCTTGCGTCCCAGACGTCAGAGTCGAAAACGGAAGTCAGCATAAAATGGGAGTGGTGATGCGGGTAATGATCCCGGGGACTGGTGCGAGACGGCCAAACCTCATTACGATGTGTTACCCAAATCCATGGAGAAATATCGCCTGATCTTTCACTCGACCCTCGGGAGGAATAATAAATCTCTCGAACCACAAATGAGTAACGAATATCGAACAAACACACTTTTTTTTTTTTTTTCTTCTTTTTTTTTTTTTGTTTTTTATTCTTTTTTTGCTTTTTTTTTTGTTTTTTTTTTTTTTTTTTGAGTCGAACCTTCAAAGTAGGTCGAATGCCATGCTAACACAATCCAGCCAGAAAGAACCTCGAACCTCCCCCAAGCCCAGAATGGTCCTCGACCTAAGAATCCCCGGGATCCACAGCCCTGCGAGGCGGAATGAAGGGTGTGGCTTGAACGGTAGTAGCTGCGGGATGAGAGCATGTCATCATCATACAAAGGAGATAAAAAGTGAAACAAATAGAGATGATAGAAACTAGACTCAAAAGATAGAGATGGTATGAAAGATGCAAAATGGAAAGAAGAAAAAAGAAACAAGCAATGATGCGAAAAAACAAACAAAGAATGTCACAATGCTTTCATAATGCTCACATATCCAAATAATAAATGAAAAGCGCACGGGGTAGCTGGCCCAGTCGAGAAAAAGTATCGAGGCTGAATGAAAGAGCCGTAATAAACGCGTAGAGGCTCAAAGGGCTAGCGATAGGATATATCAATGTATGGGTGGTAATAGGGAATATGGCTACTGAAGTGATGGCCACCCATCCTCTAACCATGATCTCGAGCGTAAAACCTCTTCGGGTGATCCCGGTGGTAGCTACATGAAGCGATTTAGTCCCAGAGTATATCGAAACGGTACGCTGCTCTTGGGTCATATCTCGGATGACATAAGGCCCGCTCGGTCGGTCACAGCAAGCTTTCCTCTAGGATCGTTGATCAATCCCCGGGAGGACCTTGAGACTAGGTGTATTTTAAAACTACAGGCGACCCTTTTTCTAAATGCACGAGTCATTTATCGATGAGCTGACGTGATCTGGCGCCTCAATCTCCTCTCATCCCAAGGTTGAGCTTATCATAACGGGATGAGCAGGCTCGGTCTCGGATCATCGTGCTCAATGCTATTCGGGGATCTTTATCTCTCAATTTCAACGAGAGCTGACATTGCCTCCATGCTATATACCAAAGAGTAAGGTGTAGCCCCAGTTGAGGTATGAAAAGATGTGCGATAAGCCCACAATACGAAATGGAGCTTCTTTGACCAATCCCTGGAAGTCTCAACCATCCCTCTCAAAATCCTCTTGATATGCCCTCCTCCCGATGCCATGGGGCACGAACCCGATGATCGAAGTACGTATGTGGGAAACCCATGAGATGCTCAGAAAGAAGGGCTGAAAGGCTAGCGCAATCATGCTAATCGATCGCGCTCACGAGGTACATCTATGTCGTGCAATCTTCTCTCTCGGCAGGAGATGAATGGTAATGACTCATCCGACCTCTGCACGAAGGGCCTCTAACCTCTCAGGTTCGATCGCTCTGATGTAAAGAATGCGCTGATAAACTCTTGTCCCAAAATCGGCCCGTATCCTACGCCTCGAAGGGTCGATGATGCAAACCAGCGCTGGCGGCACCATTCAGCGGCTGAGAGGAAAAGCATGATCATCATGCCTCATCCGATCTGTGCGCGCATACTTGGTATTTGTATAGCTACCAAGTGAATGCGGGGCACCACATCCCGGTATACCTCTCAATGTCCGTGCGAACTCAGTAGCGAGTTTTGCATTTGGAAAGGTTAATCATATTAATTCTGACCTATAACTCATGAAGCTTGTGGAAGGGCGGGTCTGCGTGGATCTTCGCTCTAATCAGGCTGGTGCTCTTAAATAATGTAGTGAGACCGACTGGAGATGGCGTGGTCTCGGTCTGACCATGGGATAAAGCTCCCGACACAACGGGCCCGATTGAACCGATGTGGTGGTGGTGGAGGTGGAGTAGTATAGTCTGGCGTATGGTGGGTCGGATAATGGTGGGGGAGTGGTGGAGGTGGAAGCTGTGTAATCTGCTTGTGCGGGTGGGTCCCGGATGATGGTGGTGGTGGTGGAGGTGCCGGTAAGAGTCATGCTGGTGCTCCCCGAAATTGTGGCAATGGTTGGGCGTGCCCATCAATCTATGTCCAGTCCCGATATAGCATCCCGGAGAGATGCCATGGTATCGGTAATCTCGGCTAGTTGGTCGACAGTAGCGTACTAGGAGTCGTATCTCCCATGATTTGATGTCTGTTCCCTGGCGGCGTGTGGATATGAATCTCCTAACAAGTCTACCTCCGATCCAGAATCGAGCTCGGGGCCAGGTCGTTCTTAATCAATAATCACGGAAGCGAAGGGCGTGTCAGTCCCCACGTGACTGCTCCAATCCAAATCAATCGATGTGCGATCCCGCAGTGAAATCCTCTAGGGAATGAGCAGACATGTGACATCAACGGCTAATCGATATATGTGGCCCCACATGCGAGGAGCGAAGACCGACATGGTAATACCTTAGGGGTAAGATGGCTCCGAAGCTAACAAAAGAGGAAAGTCCTAAAAGGCTAGATGGCCAGTACCTGGGGATCTGTGGCCAGGAGATCTGTCGATGTCGATCAACAATCTGATGACACCTTTGGCCATGCATGTATCCATGAAATCTAGCTCAGGGCTATATAGGTCTTCATTGCTCGGACATCCGTCGTCTCCATAGTGCTCCCATACATCGATATAGCCCTTATGCTAGACCCTATTCCAAACCCTTAAATTGGTCGAAGGCAAACAGTTGGAAATGACTCCCAAGCAACTCAGCTTGATCAATGAGAATAATCGCTAAGGCTAGTGATTGAAGCAAGGGGATACAAGCGAGTGCCCCCTGAACCTGGCGGCTGGCAGGTCATGAGGAAGGAAGCAGTCATGCGACAAACAATCATGCCTGAAACAGAAGCCTATCACAAAATCTACATACAAACTAACCATACATGCTTGTCAAAAAACATATAGCTAGGTACCAAATCAACCATGGGCAAGCCTGTTGAGTCCAACACGTGAACAACCAAGCCTGAATAGACTTCATAAGTGTATGCGAATACCAACCAGATTAAGTGATCATCGGTCATTTGTGTAGCCTAAGCGATCTGATGGTGATGAACCATGTGCTCCCGATAACACAACTCAAGTTCAAGTTTGATCACTCTTATGAAACCCCGAAGTGCAGGTTCGTTCAGTCGTCGCCAATTTGTGGACTACTGCCGATCCACGGACCCGGCGCGACTTCGCTTTTTAAATGGAAGGAAAAAATGTGAAAAGAAAATGTGGGTTGATTTTGAGTTTTGGAAAAATCCGTTGAGGAGGAACAATTTTGCTTTGGGTCGCCACTTACTTTTATTTTTGTTTCAAATTGGGGAAAACCAGAAAGTAAGAACAAAAAACCCCAATGACTCGATTATGGAAAAAAGCGGTCTGAAAACTAGATTTAAGATTAGGGGATCGATTACCTATCGGGAAGGTACCTCGTATGAGGTAGCACCCCTCAATCCGGAACTGGTCTCTCTTAATTAAATTGGGTATGTAGGAGCATATGGGTCAAAAATCGAGATAGTCTCATAGGCTAAACATACAACGGATCGGATAACCCTAAATTGGTATCTAGCATGCTTAAAAATACTCAACCCAGCGAAAATAGTGCGTCTGCAGTCTAATGGCCCACGCTACATCAAGTTGTAACAAACATATGACATGCATAGCTGCTCAAACACAAGCATCCATGTGAAATTCATTACCCAACGCTAAAGCACATACTGTGGTCTGCAATGTGTATAAGAGAGGTCGATCAAACGTTTTGGGCATCTTGTTACATAAATTAAATATAAAAAGCAAAGCAAGCTAGGAGAAACCATACATTGCATCTCAATATCACTCATTGATGCTACAACGCATGTCGGCTATGCAAACACATCTATCCGTCTCGAAGAATCGGTCCGACAAACCTTGGGTGTGGTGCTTAACTAATCACCTGGAGCCAGCGCAGACCTGATTCTCAAAGTCAAAAATGGAACCACATTAACCTAAAATAAACCCATTTCAGACCTAAATATATTACACATTGATTTAGGCGAATGAAATTTGGACTCACAAAGATCATGGGCCCCGATTAAAGCTGCTCCGAAGGACCCTTACGAAACCCCGAAAAACGCCAGATCTAGTTCCCCACTTAGGTTCAGCGAGGTTGAGAGAGGGCTCCAAAATTTTGTAAGAACCTTCCTCGAATTCATAGAATCAACAAGACAAACGAGGGTTCAATTCCGACTCGGTAACGAAACCAACACAATCAGTGAACCACCCAAAGCTGCCGTTCAGTAGCAGACCAATGAGCCAGGTAGTTTGGTTTCCTGACTCCCGGTCTGGACGGTTGAAAATGTTGAAAAATTGTCAGAATCTTCTTTAAGGAGTCAGAATCAAAATCAGGTGATTGATTCTCAGCTCGGATGGTGAGAACCAACCAAAACAAATCAAGCTGTAGAAACTAAGTAACAGTAGTTCCAGCAAACCAAACCAAATGGACCGGTTGGTTCAGTTTTCCAACCAGTCTGGACGGTTGAGAAAATATTTGAAAAATTGTCAGAATATTCTTTAAGGAGTCAGGAATCCAAAAAACAAGCGATTGATTCTCAACTCGGATGGTGAGAACCAATCAAAACAAATCAAACTGCAACTGCCCGTTCCAGCCGTTCAGCAAACCAAGCCAAATGGACCGGTTGGTTCAGTTTCAACCGGTCTGGACGGTTGAGAAAATATTTAAATTGTCAGAATCTTCTTTAAGGAGTCAGGAATCCAAAAAACAAACGGTGATTGATTCTCAACTCGGATGAGTGAGAACCCGACAAAACAAAATCAAGCTGTGAAACTTAGTAACAGCCGTTCCAGCAAACCAAACCAAACGGACCGGTTGGTTCAGTTTTCCAACCGGTCTGGACGGTTGAGAAAATATTTGAAAAATTGTCAGAATATTCTTTAAGGAGTCAGGAATCCAAAAAAACAAACGGTGATTGATTCTCAACTCGGATGAGTGAGAACCAATCAAAACAAATCAAAGCTGCCCGAAAGCTATAGTTCAGCGAAACCGTTGAATCGGCTCTCACGTATGAGCATGAGAAAACCAGTTTCAAATGGTTGAGAGTAAAACCTAAAGAATTTGGTCAGAATATCCTGTATAAGATAGAAGTGGAGCTAGGTTCCATTTCTTACCTCTTCATAGCGGCAGTATTTACACATCGGAAAAATCCCGTGACGTGTGTCAGGAGGCATTGCCCTCCCAAGGTCCTCCAATCACAGTCTCTATGTCCTTTTACTAATTCCCACCTCTCCATCCATCAAAGCCTCTTCGTTTTCTCTCCTTCAAGCTTGGAAGGGCCCTAATGAGTCCGGAAATAGCTTCCCCATTCACTCCCCTCCTCATTTCCCATACTGGTGAATCATAAGTTTTCAGCTTGCTTCTCTAAGTATCCCATGGGTTCATGGTGGGCTGTATGTAACCTAAGACAAGGCCCAAAATAGACCACAATACTTCCCAAGGTCGAGCTAGAAGCTTATGGGCGAACCATTAGGATTTGGGCTCCCGAAATCCTGGCTTGATGCTCGCTATTGTCCCCTTCTTAGGATTAGACAGATGCCAACTAGTCGAGCCAGTTGAGGAAAATTATGAAATTATGTTCCCTGAAGAATAAAGAGACCAACAAAAAGCGATTGCACCATTCACAAGTTTTGATGAGGAGGTATGATCAAAAACAAGGAGGAGTGCTTGCCAAAATCGCAACAGTGTTGTATACATACTACGTAAAACTGAGCAGTCAAACCGATTGATCAAGCGGTTGACCAAAATTATGAATTTTAACATAAAGCCTCCTTGGCGAATAAGGAGTCCAAAAAAACAAGCGGAGTGAACGGTCGAGGTTCGGACAGGGAGATATAGTCGAAACATGCTCAAGTGCTCTGAGATTTGACATACTCCGTAAACTCAGTTGAGCTAAGCCCTTGGGGCGCCATAGCTTCTATGCGTACGATGCCAATAGCGACACTCGATGACACTCGAAGTGAAATACATACACACTTTCAGTGGACCATATCTGAGGCCCACACGAGGCTCGGAAAAGACCCGGGCCTAAGGGCCTAAATGGTGCTATATGAGAACAATGGGTGAGTATGACACCCATAGGATAAATGCAAGTGCTTAGGGACAAAATTGAGGGTCTACACACACACCTCAAGGAAGGAGGGCGGAATTGAAGACCTTGGTGCAGGGAGTTGTTTCAACCCTACTAGCCAACAAATCTCCTATAACAATAACGGGTGTATAGATACGATCTTCACCTTTTGATATTAATATGTGTTTGCATGGGTTCTAAAATAAGATATTACGAAAAAATTTAAAACTGGTCGATGCGTTTTGATTTTATTTCCATCACTTCTTTGCTAGACGTTATCAGCCTCCCTTTGGTGTTCAGGTGTGGTCCACGGCGTTTGACCCTATGTGGTCTACGTACTTTAGATGGTGTGTTTTCTTCGAAGTTGCCAGCCCGATGCGGTCTTCGGCTTACTCTGCGTCAGCCCCACCGTAAAAGGGTTTTGCGGCGTTCGATGTGTCCAGCTCAGCGCTCGTGTGATGGTTGGGGTATTTTGGTTAGTCCCGGTTTCTTTAGGGGCCGAGGGGGCTCGGTGTCCCAAGTATAAGCCTTGCTTCTTCCTTTCTAGCGAATGAGACATCAGGGCTTTCTTTATTTTTCTAGGCGTTCAGGGCGCTCCTCGGTGATTCCAGATCTTCCTTCCTTCCATAGAGGCTGTGGAAGGGACGCTACTCTTCGTTAGCCGGCCGTGGTGGGGTATGATCACTCAGCGGGGAGCGACACTGCGGCGTTCGGTGGCTTGGGTACGCCCCAGAAGTCTTCATGAGTGTTCGTTAGTTTTGGTTATAACATTGTGTGGTCGGCTGGGTATCTCCCAATTACATGCTTGTATACATGCTTCTCAGTGCTCGAATTGATCTTAGAGCCGAAGATAACGCCATAGCGTTGGCGTTAGGCGAGTGTCGCCTTCTCGATCACTTCGCGAGTTGATCAGTCGGATGTTCCGACCATTAGAGTTCGAAGTCGCTCGATCTGTTGCTACGAGGGCCTTCACCTCCTTCCGCAGTAAAGTTCCTCTGTTGGGCCCTCTGTTTTGCTAAACACTAGGGGGCTGGCCCGATTGAGATGGTGTCGGAAGCCCCCGTGGGAAGCAAGCCTCGCGCTGATGTGAAAGATAGGCCGACTTTGGTCAAAGTTCCGAAGTTGAGGGCATCTTCATCTTCCCCGTACTCTCATATCCATAAATCAGGACGGATTATGGCTCCTATAGTTTTATTTGCGATCCGTTCGGGGAGTCTGCTGCCGAGGCGAGGATCCCTCGGGTGGGGTCGTTGGCGTGGTGGCGATCACGCCCATTCTAGTCCTGGAAGCAGCGACGGAGAAGATTAAGCGCCTTCTGAGGGAGGAAGGCGTGAGAGGAAAGATGGGAACCCCCCCGAGTTGGCGGAAGACGGGGATTCTTTAGCTATGATGCAGAACTCGCGACGACGCAGTCTAGTCACATTCTTAAGAGTTCTGATCTTAAGAGGTGGGTCTGTTTGCCGGGTTGATGAAACTTGACCTATCCCTCAGGGGTGCATCTCAGTAAGTTCCATTACCTTGTCATATTTGACTCCATTTTGAGGTGAGTTTCGAGCTTGCGTTGGATGTTTATTCTATTATGGATGTGCAGGTGGCTACTCATTTGAAGGGTTTGGCCAGAAAGGCCAAAATAAACGAAGGTCACGCTAAAGCGGCCCGGGCTTATAAGGCAAGGGTGGCTTCCTCATTTGAGCGGTGAGGCTGCGAGGGTAGGGTCTGACGTATGGCCAGGGAAGCGAGTGAATCTTAGATCGGATCTTAAACATGCCGCCGGTAGTGCGGGTAGGGTAGGAAAACGAATTGAATAGCAGGAGACCGGCGAGCCCGGAGGTTCGGGATGATTTGAGAGCTCTGAGAAACGACTTGATGGAGGAAATTTAGGAATGGGCTGCAGCAGCGTGTAAACCGGATGGTTAGGGGCGAGCTTCTCACGTCCCGAAGCGGCGCTCACGGAGTGCAGGAAAGAGCTGCGTCGCGTCGAATCTTCGTGATAAAGCAGCTTATTTGTTGGCCAGGCTCGTCGCGAGGCTAACGAGGCAGTCAGCTCGATGGAACGCCTGAATGAGGAGTGTCGCAGGTTACGTGGGGATCTTCATCAAAGAACAACATTAAGGGCTCACGAGATGAAGTTATTTGAAGACTGAGAGCCGAGGCTCTTAATCAATGGGCTCGTGGCTCGCCTTCGTGGGCTAGCTGCTGTAGCCTATTCCGACCTGGACTTTAACTTTGACCTTCCCAGTGACGAGGAGGATGAGGGGTCCTTCTCTGCTGATTATCCTGGAGAGCCGGGCACCCCCGCTGAGGCCCACTCCCCTTCTTCACTGTCTGCTTCTCCTTCTGATGCCTAATCTCCTGTGCACGTCTTCGCTTGCCCGATGTCGGCTTTTATACCTTTTTCTTTTTGTTAGGCTTGGGCCCCAAAACATATGTAGCCTTGTCCTTGATGAATACTCATTTTTGCACCTCATTTATGTCGCCTCTACTTGTGCTCTTTTTGACGCTCTTCTTAATTTGAATCGACTTCTCGTCTCAAGGGTCCGAATTGGGCACCTCGAGCCGAGATGCTGGTCTGGGTCAGACTGATTTTCCCGAGCTGGAAATGACTCCTAGGCCGCATGGCATGTGTAAGAATCGAGAGATCACAATGTGAGCCACATGTACTCGCCGGGTTGATTTGCCCGAGTTGAAATGACTCTAAAGGCCCGGCCCTCGGTAGAATCCTAGAGCTCGCCAATGCAGCCACAGTTCACGCACCGACGGCTCCGAGTCGACATGACTCCTTGTGGGCCGCTTCGCCCGAGTAGAATCGCTGGAGTTCGTCAATGCGAGTCGTTGTCCTTCGCCGGGGCTGATTTGCCGAGTTGAAATGACTCCCAGCCGCTCGCCCGAACAGAATCACGAGCTTCGCCGGCGAGCCGCGGTCTGCCACAGATTCGTCAAGTTGAAATGATCAGGCCGTATGTCCCGAAAGTAGAATCGAAGCTCGCCAATGCTACCAAGAGGTCTGGTCAGCCGTGACGGTCTGAGTTGAAATGACCTTGTGCTGCATGGCCTCGTGGTAGGAATCGCTGAGCCTGCAATGCGAGCCGCCGTGTCTGGGTCACCGACGGCTCGAGTTGAAATGACTCGGCCGCATGGCCTCGAAGAGTAGACGAACTCATCAAAGTGAGTCGGGCCCGACGCTATGGCCGAGTGATATGTAGCCCGAGCTGATCCTCGGGACTCGTGCAGCGGACCTCGTGCGCAGTAGACAACTTTCAGCGAAAGGTCAGTTCCGAGCGCCGCGGGCCGAGTGGCGGCGAAAGCCCGGAAATGATCCGAATTCTCGTAGCGTGGATCTGCGGCAGAGTGGTATTTAATCCCATCAAAGTGAGTCACTGGCCCGCTTATGGTCGAAAGTGGCTACAGTCTCCAGCCGATCCACTCGTAAAGGTGGACTCCTGTGCGCAGTGTGACGAACCCGTCAAAGTGAGCCGCTAGGGCCCGGCGCCATGGCCGAGCGGCGATGTGTGCCCGAGCTGATCCGACCTCGTAGCATGACCCGTGCGCAGTAGACAAACCCACAAAGTGAGTCATTGGCCCCGGCGCCGTGGCCAAGTGGCGATGTAGCCCGAAATGATCCGACTTAGGTAGCGTTTGACCTCGCGCGCAGGTGACGAACTCCGGCCAAAGGGAGTCATTGGCTCCGGCGCCGTGGGCCGAAAGTGGCGACATGAAGGCCCGAGTCGATCTCAACCCCTGCAGCGTGGACCTATGCGTAGTAGACGGAACTTTGTCAAAGTGAGCCGGGGCCGCGCACTTATTCGACTCACTGGAAAGGTGCGAACGCCTTTAACTGGATGATGGAGAATTTGGAACGCTCGGTGACTTTTTGAGTGCTTTGCCTTCTTATAAATGGTGGCGGCCTTACTGCGTGGAGTTTATACTTTGTATATTCCGCTTTTCCGGTGCGAACCGAACCAAGAGATGAAGTGTCTAAGTCTAGTTGTCTTTGGCCGGGATCCACCGAAGATTCCTCGGTTCGCCCATTCGGACTTACGCCCCGCGTGAGCTGTGGGCTTTTCCCTAGTCTCCCCCCTTATGAGTCATGTTATCTCTTAGCCCGTGCTAGGAATGCGCCTCTCGAGAGGGCGCGCATTTCCTCTTGCGTCGCCTTCTCCATTTTCTGCTCTTCTTTCTCTCTTCCTTCTCCCTTCTTCCTTCTCCTCTTTTCTATCTTTTCTTCCACCTCTCATTCTCCCCTTTTGCTTCTTCCGCACAACTCCTCCTTAATCCTTTTTTTCTTCTTTCTCCTCTTTTCCACCTTTCTGGCCTTATTCATTTTTGTTTTTTTTTTTAGGAACTCCTTGTACTGAAAAGCCTTAAGATGTAACTATTTACACTCACCGAACAGCTAAATGTAATATGATTGGAATAAAAAGAGAATTTTCCTTTTATGTCTACGAGCTTTCTCATTCTATTGCATGTAATTTTTCTGAGCATTATATGTCTGAGTGGTTTGTGATGTCTTAACAGCACAACCAAAAGAATGGCCGACCGTTAACCAAAACTGCACTTCCATTTAAGATTCCAAACTAAGGTCTATTGATAAAACGCTTAAGACGCTTCTACATTCCAAGCATGTCAGAAATTTTTCCTCCTCCGTTTGGAGCTCAGAATTGGCCCAGTCCACTGACTCCGAGATAGACAAGGGCCTTCCCAAATAGCGCCAATTTTCCATGGGCTGATTCTTTTCCTTATTATGGCAAAGATTTTTTTAAGACCAGATCACCTCGGCATATAGCCCCGGGCTCACCCGGGTCAGAGTACCCCCGCCGGCCTCTTTGGTATTCTTCCGTACGCTTTAGAACTTGCTCGCATTTTCAATCTAAGAGATCCAAATTTAGATGGAGAGCCTCGGCCATTGTGCCTCACTGGCTTAATTCGATCCTGGGATTTTAAACCGATCTCGATGTGGCTACTGCCTCAGGCCGAAGGCCAGGCGAATCGGGTTTCTCGTGGTCAGATTGTTGTCCTCAGAAGCTCCATAGCACCTCAGTGGAGGTATTCTAACCCACTTTCCTTTGAGATCGTCTTAATTTGTCTGGGGCTGGGCCTTAAGGGCTCTAATGGTGACTCGGGCCTGATCGCTAGGACTGCGGGTGTGTCAGACGAGCAAAATTTTAATCCGAGCCTCTGCACAAAAATCCTCCGACTCGCGTTGTCTAATTGTTTCCGCTGTCCCGACACTGTGGCCTTGGGATACCAAACCCGTGATATGATAGCTCGCCACACAAAATTGTGTATCTTGTCTCGTGATTGTGGCTAGAGGCTCCTAGCCTCCGCCATTTGGTGAAGCACTCCATCACACGATGATGAACTTACATCGTCTCTTCCTAAGGGGCGCGAGGTCCCCAGACGCCCAAAACCTCACCGCTGGAAGGGCCGTGGGCCAGGATTGACGCCAAGGGTTCCATGGGGAGGCGTGAGATCTTGGCATGCTCTTAGCATCTTGCATTTCGACTAGATCGGTTGCATCTTTTGAGTATTGTAAAGCCGCAGCACTCTCGTCTTCAAGACCTTTCCCGCCAAGGCTCGAGCTTCATGTGATTTCCGTGATATACCTCGTGAACTTCTTAGCACGATTCAATGTTTTTTCCCGATACACTTGAGGGATTGCGGAAGAAACCTCGCTTGTACAGCTTCTTATGATTATGGAACCCGCAGACCTCGTCCTTACGAATGTGGCCTTCGGCCATCAGTAGACGCCCGTCTATTATATAGTCCCAAATTAGGTCGATCCAACTCCTACTGACCCGACCTGGGCAACCCACATCGCAGATCGATAGAGGGCTCCCCGCTGTATACGATGTGTCGACCGGGCCGAGGTCTTCTTGTAAGGTCAAGCCGCTAGTTTTGCCAAGGCCGGCTCCTGAGTTCTCCGCTTGGGGGACATGTCCGACCGAACCTCGCACGAATTTTTTTTAATGAATCTCAGACCTTTGAGATGGCAGGATCATCCTTCCACTTTTAGCTTCAGAGGTGTCTTCGATTCATCTTACTACTAGCCGGGAGTCACGCAGCACTTAACTCGGTCAACTCTGCCGAATGAGCGAGGTTGAGGCCTCGCTATGACGGCCATATTCGCCTCATGGCGAGGCTCGAATCTGAATCTGAGTGCATTTGCGTCTATTCCTTCCGGAGAGGTCAAGATTAGACCTGCTCCGCTTCCTTGTGCGTTCGAAGCTCCATCTACAGAGTTTCCGTGATGGGGAGGTCATTCGCAGCTGAGCGTTTCCGAGCATGTTCCGCCGTGGTGAACTCCATGACAGTTCGCAAGACCGCCTTTCAAATCCGTGCTTTCGCTCTGTATCTCGATGTCGAACTCACTCAGCTCTATGGCCCACTTCATCAACCTTCCGGAGACTTCTGGTTTATGTAACACTTGCTTCATCGGGTATTCCGTTGGGACTTCTATGGTGTGAGCCTGGAAGTAAGGGCCAGTTTCGGCCGCGGTTACTACAAGAATTAGTTTCTCCATCCTCGTATCTCTCCTCCGCTCCTCTCAAAGCTTTTCCTACCGCAATAGTAAAACCAGTGTCAGGGATTTCGCCTCTTTGTCTCTGACGAGGACAACACTAGTTGAGAAGTCTGATACGGCCAGGTATAGGGTGAGGAGCTCCCCTTTAATAGGACTTACTAGAATGGGGGAGGGTGGGGAAGCTTAAATATACTTTCATATCGAAAATGCTTCTCGCACTTCTCAGATCCCATTGAAAGGCCTCTTCAGACTTGAAGAAAGGCTGCATTTATCACTTGCCCCGATACAAATTAGCTAAGGCAAAGAATCCTTCCCGCCAAGCTACCGAACTCCTTTATGCTTGATGGCGAAGGCATGTCTAGTACAAATTCCTTTATCTTGTCCTGGTTTGGCTTTCAATTCCTGTTTCACTGCGAAACCTGTGAATTTCCTGCTGATACTCCAAAGGCACACTTAGCTGGATTCAGTTTCATGTTGTAGTTTCTCAAGATCTGGAACGCTTTGACAGCTGGTCTATGTGGAGCCCAGCAGAGGTGGATTTTACCAAAGATGTCATTTATGGCCACTTCCATAGTCAGGCCTAACCGGTCTCAACATCTCGATTCACTCAACCTCTCGATATGTAGCCTTGGCGCTTTTTGAGCCCGACCGCATCACACGATAGCAATAGGTTCCCGCTACCGTGAAGAACGACGCTCTTTCTTAGCCACCGGTCCATACTCGATCCGGGTTGTAGCCAGAGAAGGCATCCATAAAACTGAGGAGTTCATGGCTCGCGGTGGCATCTACGATGAGGTCGATTCAAGGCAGAGGGAAACTGTCCTTTGGGCATGCTTTATTGATGTTAGTGAAGTCGATGTAGAGTCGCCATTTGCCGTTTGCCTTTTTGACGAGTACGACATTGGCTAGCCATTCAGGGTATTCTACTTCCCTGATTGCTCCTGCCTGTAGGAGTTTGTCACTTCTCTGACGGCCATTTTCCTACTGTCCGGCTTCTCCTCTCTTTTTGTTTGATTGGCTTAAAGGACGGGATAACGTTCAACCTATGGGTGATTACCGTAGGATCAATTCCTCCCATGTATGTCTGCTTCCATGCGAAGACGTCTCTGTTTTGTCTTAAAAAAATGGATAAGGTGGTTTTTGAGGTCTTCCGCTAGTTTAGAGCCGAGCATAGCGATGTTCAGGTGGCTCATCCAACAATACGGCCCAGCTTTTCCGAGGGTCGGTCGAAAGGAGTACCTGGCCACGCATGTCGAGCCTGGGCTCCACGATATGTTGTCGACCGCTTTTGTTTCATGGATGTCGAGTAGAATTCCCTAGCCACTCGCCTGTCTCTCGAACCATTCCTACCCCATTTATGGTGGAATTTGATCATCATGTGATATGCGGCGGATGGCTTTACTCGCATTGAGAGAAGGTCCCGCCAAGAACATGTTATAAGGCATTTCCGGGGCGCCTACGACGAGGAATCTTGGCCGAGTTGTCGCCGCTACGGGGGATCTCCCAATGTGAGTACTAATCAGACAGCCTAGAGGCATACTCTTTCCAAGAACCCCGTGAGAGTGTGTTGACGGGTTCTAGTTTTTCCCTTCCGATGCCCATTTAATCAAAGGCTGACGCGAAGATGATATCGGCTGAACTCCCGTTGTCGATTAGCACCCGATGAACTATTTTGTTGTCCACAACAAATACGAACTACCAAAGGCGGGTCAGCCAGCGAGGTGTCGCATCCCTCTAGATCTAAGTCAGAGAACGTGATGGATGTGTCAAGCCGCGGTAGTTTAGACACTGCTTGAATTTCCGCTATCTCTGTTGATTAGTACCCAAAAAGTGCTATTTTGAGCCCTATATCAGAGTAGGTTTATGCTTTTATGCACTAATCAGTGTCAATAATAAATAATTAAAGTGTTCAGGTCTCTTAGCATCACTTATGCCGCGAGGTTATTTTTGGTTGTTTTGCAGGGGTTTTGCATACTTTGAGAGTTCAATATCTAGGATATGTGTCGAATCCATGAAGATCGAACTCATTTATCACCTTCAAACATCTAAAATCAATGAAGGAATGGGGCGTGCGAAGAGCGATGTGCAAAGAGGATGCAGAATACAAGTAAAGAAATAAGAATATGCAAACCCAGAATTTTCTCATTAAGATTAAAATTTCACTGGATTGCGAAATTTTGCAATCAATCATAGCGGTACTCAGCAATCCAGCGAAATCGAGAAATTTCCCAGCTTCAAACTCGATGTGCACTGCCTTGCAGCTTAAATACACACTTTAATTATCTCAAAATTTCATTAAGTTAGCCAAATTTCGCTAGCTACAATAAAATTGCTGTAAGGCCTAGCGAATCTTTGATTTCGCTTATCTCCCGTAATTTCAGCTACTCAGCTTAAATTTTTTCGCTAGCTGAGCAAATTTTCGCCACTCAGGAAATTGTTCCGCTCTAGCGAAATCTCCCGCACGTCATCCTTTTGTAATTAATGCCAACCGACTTCATTTTGGTGTGTATTACCTCCTTGTCCCTTGTATTAGCCAAAAATGTTAGTTTTCTCAGATTTTCATACATCGTGGCCTATATAAGCCCTCCATTTTGTAACCCTAAGAAATCTGCACATTTCATTTTATGTAACATCTCCCGTAGCCTGGGCCTAGGGTTTTGGCTTTTCTCTCTTCTCTCTCTTTCCTCTTTCTCTCATTTTCTAGGCTACCAAACAACCCTCTTGAGGATGACAACCTCATGAGATGCTTCGCTGCTCTTTCAAGATGGGAAGGTAGCCAGCTTGGTCAGGTACGAACGTCGTCCCTGCGGTTAAATGCTGTACTGTATTTATGGCTCCCATCTTCTCAAACTAGGGTTGAATATCATTTCAATGTCATTACTTGGCCAATACTTACTATGCTTTAGGATACGCAGCATACTTATCAAGCAGATGTACTGCGGGTTCTTTAGATGGCCTTTACGAGCTACTCAAATGATGTTGAATGTTAGGTTTCAAACTAAAGGGCTGTAGATGGCTGTTGCTTGTGTTGAATCAAATAGAGTGATTCTAGGGTTAGTTTGCTAGTTAAACAAAGATCCGTTATGGCTTGACTATAGGTTGCTTGTCATAATGCGAGGATAAAACCCGAGGACAATTTGCTTGGGTCTCTATGTTATCAAGTTAGTGACCTAAATCTTCAAAGTTACCTTTTCACACTTCACTTTAGTTTTTACAGTTAATCAGTTTTCAAACTACTCACACTGTTTTAAACAAAATCCAAAAATCCAAATTAAAAGCCTCACCATTTTCAACACCGATGCGAGTCATTCATAGGATGAAAACCCATCCCCGTGTTCGACCCTGCATCGCTATATCAGAGAGTCGACTACGCAGTAGGAGGAACTTAGGACTACAAATTTTGTTGATTCCGGATCACCCTATTGTGGCACGAATCAAATGGCGCCGTTGCCGGGGATGGTGCCAAACTACGTTTGATAAGTTGAGGTGTACTTGTGATCAACATCACAAGTGAAGGTGACCTTTTTAACCCTTTTTGAATCTCAGTAGCTGTAACTGCAAGTGTTCATCAATTTGCAGTAACTGCACTGTTTTTGTTTTTCATACAGTCAGTTTTTATTTTAGTTAACCCTAACCTTTTTGCAAGTTGGTTTGTGCCTTTCATAGTCTCAGCTTGTGTAATGGGCTTGTACGCAAAGATCAACAGGACAACAGTAGATTACAAAGGATCGCACAATCTACCAAAGATATTATAGTGAAAACATGGATCCTTGTCTCAAGAACAAAGAGAGTCACTGTGTACCCTAATGAATCCAATGAAATTTATGATCGATGAGGGACTACATCACCTCCTAGAGTTAAATTTCGCCCCTTCCTCGCATAATACCTCCCGTCAAGATGTAGCAAACAGGCCCCCATTTGGTACTCCCTACTCCTCTACATATCATGGTATGTGGAAAATGAAAATCCATACACACATATATAAGGATTTTGAGGAAGTTTGGTACTACCTTTTAAGGAAGGTATGATTGACATGGATTTGCTAAATAAAGTATTTTATCGACTCTAAAGGACAAGGCTAAGATTTGGCCTAACTCACCGAGAGCTCTAGACTATACAATTGGTCAGCCGCATGCACTTAAAGAAGTTCTTCAAGGCTCATAAGACTAACAATTTGAAGAGACAATCTATACCTTGCGTACCAAGATGGTGAGAGGTTTCACCAGCTTGCCGGGAGAGATTTATGGAGACCATCGCGTATGTCACACCAATGGGCTCTTGATAATTTAGATGTTAAAGTGGAACCACTTTTATGGAGGTATGTCTCCTGCTATGAGACAATTGTTAGAAACCATGTGTGGTGGAGATTTTCTGAGCAAGCATCCCGATGAAGCCATGGATTTTAAACTATGTGGCTGAAATCCTAAGGGTCGGGATGAACCAAACCCTAGAGAAATGGAAATAATGAGCTCTGCCCAACCCAGGAGGAATTTATACACTCGCGCAGGACATAGAAATGAAAGCTAGAATTTCAACCTTAGCTAGGAAGGTGGAGGAGCTTGAAGGAAAAAGGCTCCATGAAGTGCATGCAGTGATTGAAAACACTACGCAGACCAACCCATTCACCGCCCCAATCCACGCGTGAATCCAGAGTAATATGATACGAGTGTTCCACTCAATGAAGGATTTGATGTTAGGAGCAAGCAAATGTGGTAGGTCAATACAAGCCACTACAACCTATCACCTAATATGGTAATACTCTACACCTAACCGGAGGACCACCTCACCGTGGCACGAATCAAATGGCGCCGCCGCAGAATTGAACCCTAGTCACCCGCTGACAAAGTGAATACTTATCATATAATACTTTTATTATAATAATAATTTTTTTATTTTTATTTCTTATATTATTAATAATTGCTTATAAATTTGGCACAGTATGGCGTTTAGGCCAAATTCAAGACACTAGCGAATTCAAGGCAAAAGACCCTTCAAATGACCCTCGAGGTCCTATAAGAGGGAGGGAGGGGTTTTTGTTTTTCACACCTTCATTTTCTCTCTCCCAAATTTCCGTCGTGGGCCTCGAAGCCTCACGCCCGCCTAACCTGCAGCCGGTCATCGCCACGCTTGTTTCATCCAATTCATTCACTGCCACCGCCGAGCCATCACCGTGGCTCACACCGCTACCAGAGGGCCCGCGCCTCGCACAGCCTTGCCTTGCCTCGCGATAGCAGCCGCCCACGACCGAAGCCCCGGTTGAGCTTCTCCCCGCCAGCAAGACGCTGAAGCCCCGGTTTTCGCAGCCGAGTTGTCGCCTGCCCGAGCCGTCACCACTAGCTATCACAACAGGCTCGTATTGATCATCGACATAGTCCCCGAGCCACACTCAGTAGTTCCGCCGCTCCTTCGCGCACGATCCAAGGCCCCGTCTCCCCGCCGCGAGCCTCTGGGTCTGCCTTTTACCTCGCATTAGTGTGACTCGCTTCGCCAAGAAGGCCACATATCAGCCCCAAGAAGGTCTCGTTTTTATTTTTTCAGTCAGCCCAGCATACTCAGAGGTTCTCGTCCTATTACAGTTATGGTTCGTACTAGGGGTGGGTCCCGCCTTCGGCCGCGGGTCAGATTTAGTACACCAGAGCGAGAGGTCCCCACCCGCACTCGCCTCGTCCCGAGGCACCCCCGAGGAGCCCTGGGTGGATTTCGATGATACCAGACGTGATGGGACCCCGGCCCCGCTACCAAGCAGGCCACAACAGACCAGGAGGGTCTTGGCCCTCCATGCGAGCTCACATATCAGGCCCGGTGAGTCATCCCCATCCAGTCTTCATCCATCGCAAATTGTCTAAGTGAGACGATATATTCACTCCCGCTTGTCGCCCGTCTGTGGATTAGAGGTCAAGTACTCATTTCCGGGGCACCCCATTCCGGAATGTCGCACTACACTCCGAGGGACTTTCATCAGAGTCTTACTACAATGTCCCTAAGATTGGCTACCGATCCCGCATCTCGTGGATTCTAAGGAGGTTGATCGCTGACCATTCCCATCGACCTCCACACACCCCGAGGCAAGATATTACCCCCAGCAGGCCGCTTTATCACTGATGACATCCTAGAGCAGCCGTCCACTCGAGCTCAGCTTCTCTATAGATGATCGCCCGAGTACCTGTGAGCGGCAGATATTTCAAGACCTTTAGGCCCGCGTGATACCGCCGCCAATTCGCAGGGTTACCGAAGCCGCTCCACCTACCTCAGCGGGAGATGGTTCATATACTGGCCCGAGACATCACAATGGGGCCAGTGCTCTTCAGGAGGCAGCTCCCGCCTCAGATGCTGCTGATCGATCACCTGTTCAGGACCAGCCTCTTCCCACTGCAGCACTACGTACAGCGTAGGGGGGCCATCCTAGAGGCTCTTTACCGGATCTCAGAGGGATACTGGTTTAGTCCCTCTGAGCTGGTGATGACCTCCCTGATGCATTTCGAAGAAAAGGTCCACCGGAAGGCCTGACCCGAAAGCAGAGTTTACCACTCCGCGATGCCACGACTACTATGCCAGTCCTCGAAAGATTTAGGTTTTCCGGAGGAGCCCTGATAGAGAGGAGGAGGATTCGATGTCCTCCGGTCCCGGCTGATGAGCGAGCGATGACTATGCCCAGATCTTTCTCCCTCCAAAGAGCCGAGACCAGGAGGAGGTCTCCCCATTTCCAGAGGCGCAGCACTTTACAGAGGATAATAGCCATGCCCCGAGCCCGAGGTAGAGCGGAGTCCGGGGCCCAAGATATGTCCTCTCCATCTCCTCATCCATGCTACGCCTCCCACAACCGCAGCCCGAGCACTCCCCGGGCTCCATCATACACTACATCATCTTCGGCCGGAGCACGCCTCATGCCAAATGAGAGAGATAGGTCAGTGATGGATGTTATTTGTTCTTTAGCAATACTCGTGCAAAGACAGATCGAGGTCAAGCCTGTCACCCATGCTACAAAGAGATTATGACTCACTTGGTCTTCCTCGTGTTCCAGTCGAGAGGGAGCTTCCCCACTACAGCAAGCAGTGATTTTGATGTGTTATTGGGCCGCAGCTATTAGCTATTAGACTCCACCCACTACCATACAAGCAGTGAGGTGGTTAGGTTTCTTTATGTTTTTGTATAGTTACTTCACTTTTTATCAACCGTATACTAATTTTGATTAGATTTATGTGTTAGCCATAGTAAAGTGATACTTTGTATGTTTAGCTTTGTATTCATGTGTATTTCAGCTATTTTGGCTATATCAAAAGCTATTCAGTATATATATACAGATTTTTGCATATCATGTTTTGTGCCTTCACCATGTGTAATCGTTTTTAATATCTTCAATCGATTACAATTGAATTGCTTCAATTGAACACTGAATTGCTTCAATTGAACAATTGAATTGCTTTAATCGACAATCAATCACTTGCCTGCTGGAAAATTGAATCATTGTAAGTACCTTATGTTAGAACAAATTCCATGTTTGAAATAATTTTGGTCGGGGCTTGAAGTTCCAAAGATGCTCAACTTGAACATTTCTCCTTAAGCTAATCTACACACTCCGCACACCCGTATTGTTTCCAATAGTCGCCAAATTAGTTGCCTCCTTTCACTTTCAGATACCGGCCTTAGGCATGTTGGCAACCTAGATAGGTTTGTAAGCACTAAGCATTTGAAGACCAATGTAGTCTTCCAAAAAGGAAAAGAAAAGAAAAAGCAAAAAGAAAAAGAAAGAAAAGAAGAAAAAGAAAATAAAGTCGTGACACTTTGCTCTCTAAACCCGAACACTTTGGCCCGAGGGGTATGGCTTAAAGCCCCATTCCCGTGCTACGTAGGTCGAAATGAATCAACAATATTTATATACCTGTTCTCTCCTACCGCGTAGTCAAGCTAATGCAGTATAGTGGTCTAGGGTCTAACACCCGATGGGCTTTCATCCTAGAAATGGTTTGCATAAGTGCACGAAGGTAAGACTTTCTACTGGACTTTGGAATCATGGTTTCAAAAAATAAAGTGGGAATGGTTTGAAAACTGAAAATCAGAAACTGAAAGTAAAGTGTGAAAAGTTAACTTTGGAAGATTTAGGTTACTAACTCTGGCAAGTTAGGGCAAACAAGTGTCCTCGGGTTTTATCCTCACGTTATGACATGCAACATATAGTCCATGGCATAACCGGATCTTACATTTAACCAGCAAACCTCACCCATGAAACATCTCCTATTCGGAGTTAAAAACAGATAGCACGCAGCTTATGGCCCCTTTTAGTTTAAAACCCAATATTCAATTATCATTTTTAGAGGCTCGTAAAGACTATCTAAAGAACAACAAAGGCATCTCTCACCCAGCACCGTATCCTAAAGCATGGAGAGAATATCACAAAATAATAACAAGAAATGTTATTTAACCCTAATTCAAGAACCCTAACATGTAAAATACTATCTCAGGCCTCGTGAAACCATCTAAAGAACAATGAAATTCTAAAGCATGGAGAGTATTGGCCAAATCAATAACATCCCATGTTATGCAACTAAGTTTTGAGAATAAGAGCCATAAATACACTACCCGTAGCTTTTAATGCACAAGAGGACAACATGCATATGCCCCACTCACCAAGCTAGCTTCCTTCCTCTTCAACGAAAGGAGGAGGCTTTAGCAAGATCTCTTGAGTTATCATCCCCAAGAGGTGTTTCATGCACCCAAGAAAGGGAGAGAAAGAAGAGAGAGAAGAGAGAAAAGAAATAAAGCAAGACCTAAAAACTTTATTTACAAAAGCAAGAAAGAAAATAACTTACAAATCAACAAAAACTTGTATTCACCTTCTATCCTCCTCTCCCTTTATTACAAGACATGAGGGGTATTTATAAGCCTCCTCAAAGTATGAAACTACCAAAAACCCTAATAACTAGGCTAAGTTATAGGACAATCTGGGTAATAAAACCAAGCTTGGAAGGCTATTGCATTAATACGACGACAAGGCCCTCAAATTTCGCTTAGAGGTGAGAATTTCGCGAATTAGCGAATTTGGCAAGGGTTAGCGAATTTGGCAAATGGCTTAGCGAATTGGCAATGTTGAAATTTCGCATAGCTTAAATTTCGCTAAGCTAGCTTAAATTGCTCATGAGAGAAGCTTAATTCTCGCAAATGCACAAAGGTAAGTCAAGGCTTAATTTTGCAATTGCGGGCCGATCACACACTATGAGTTGGTCATAAATTCGCTTAAGATTGCGAATTGATTGCGAAATTCACATTGTCGCTCTTCCGCTTCCCATCCTATCTTCAACGCATCTCATTTCTTCACCTTGCCTTTGTTTTTACATCGATTTTGGGTCATTGATATCGAGACTAAACTTCCAACCTCACGACGATCATTTGCATTGAGGCTGAAGTCCAAATGTGTATAAAAGTCTACAAAACAACCAAAAACACCTCAAGTTGGTATAAGTGTTACTAAGGTAACATGAACATCAATTGGGATATATGACATGATTAATGATCAAAAAGTACTAAACCTATCTAATATAGTGGCTCAAAATTGCACTTTTTGAGCACTAATCACACTTCAAATCAAACGCTAGTCCTCAGCAATGAAAAATAAGAATTGAGATGCATGTGGTGATTTTCAAAGGTTGTGTTTCAAAAAGGTTATTGTACTTATATACAAACTAACATTACTTTAAAGTGAAATAATTGAAATCAACATTTGAAAACTCTTATATACAAGAATAAAATCCATAAGAGGAACAATTTTTAGAACAACACTGCTTCATGATTTTCAACTTGGATTTGCACTAAGTCTAATGGTTCATTTTGTATCTACTGAGTCAATAAAATGCAAAATTGTTTCCAACCTAGCATTGACATGGCCTTAAATCATGGAACAATTAAGATGTGGTCAGTTACATTTCTCTTGCTTTCTCAATTATATTGTAGATGCAATGCTTAAAACTGACTTCACCAAAGTCCATAACGGAGGTCCACCACGACTCCTAACCCAATTAAGGTTTAGGCATCAAGCCAAAAGGATCAAAGACCACTAACTCTAAAGGCTTCAATTCCTGACTTCAACCGACTTCAAAATCACACCTACAATTCGCTAAATCTCTACCTATCCACCCATAACGAATATAAATCACACCCCAACCAATGAAGGCTTAGGCATCGGGTTTCAAAGGCTTTCACTTATACACCCCTGACCGTGCTCTCTAGTTTCAAAGCAAAACTTCAATGATTTTATTCTTCTTTTCTTCTTTTCCTTTCTTTTTCTTTTCCTTTGGAAGATAACATCGGGTCTTCAATTGTCGGTAACTCAAACCGATTCTAGGCTGTCAACATGCCTAAGGCCGGTTTTGCAAAGTGGAAGGAGGTACACAAATTTACAACCTATTGAAGCCAATCTAGAGTGCAAAGGTGTGAAATAGCATAAAGGGGGAAAATAAGTTGAGCATGTCGGATCGTGGATCGACTCAAAATTTAATTCAAGCATGGAATTTGTTCTAGCATAGAAGTGAAAACATGATGATTCAATCATCCAGCTTATAGCAATTCAATTGTCCAGTTTGTAGCAATTCAATTGTCCAATTGAAGCAATTCAATTGTCCAATTTAAGAGAAAAACATTTACACAATGTACAGGCACAAAACATGATATGTACAATTACCTTTAACCAGCTCCCCAAATATGGTGAGAATTGTAAGGCTCAGGGAGGATCCAGTAGGAGAATTTCTTCACTGCTGGCCTGCTGCACCACATAAGGTTTCACTCTCTGTCCATTGACTTTAAACACCTTGTTATCATCTGGATTGATTAAACTCCATCGAACTGCTGGATATTCCTTCGTTGACTATGAATGGACCTGTCCATCGTGACTTGAGCTTGCCTGGAAATAGATGGAGTTTGGAGTCATATAAAAGAACTTGGGCTCCCTTTTTAAAATCCTTCCTGGTTATCATTCGATCATGCCATCTTTTTGATTTTTCCTTTGCAATCTTCGAATTCAAATAGGCATCATTCCGTATTTCTTCCAATTCATTGAGATCAAGGAACCTCTTGACTCCTGGCCATTTAAATCCAAATTCAAATTTTAATTGCCTAAATTATGCTTGTACTGATCTCCACTGGAAGGTGACACGCCTTTTACCATAGACTAATCGGTGCTGTGACATTCCTGTGGGATTGTCTTGAAAGCTGCCTTGCAGTTTCATAGCGAATCGAGCAAATTTGATAGATCAATCTTTCCCTGCTAAGGCTACCACCTTCATTGTTTTGGTCTTGATCTCCCCGCTGGTGCAAGTTCTACTGACTACTCTGTTTTGAGGATGGTAAGGGGTGGCTACTTTGTGTTTTTACACCATATTTAGCCATGAGGTTTTCAAATGGTTTATTGCGTAAATGAGAACTCCATCACTAATAATGGCTTTCTAACCCTAAACTCGAAAAGATATCGGGCTTTCAAAATTTAATTACCACTCTACCGCATTGGTTTTGGCAGGAATTGCTTCAACTCCATTCGAGACATAGTCTACTCCACCAATGTATATATATTACTATATGACGAGGGAAAAGGTCCCAAAATCGATGCCCCACACATCGACTAATTCAACAACTAAAATTGGGTTCAAAGGCATCATATGACGACGAGACAGCTTCCTAAGCCTTTGGCATTTGTCACATACACGGCACATTTGGTGTGCTTCCTTGAATAAGGAAGGCCAAGAGTAAACCCGATCAGAAAGACCTTCATTGTCGTTTGGGAAGCAAAATGACCACCACAAGCATTCTCATGGCAATGGTTTAAAATTCCTTGTCGCTCCCTCACACACATTTCCCCGATGATTTGATATGCACATTTAAATAGGAAAGGCCTTCCTAATAATAGAATGGATTTAGCAAAGAAATATTTCCTATCCCTGGTCTCCTTTCCACTCAGGCCGGGATTTCTCCCTGTCGAGAGGAAATTGGCAAATGTGAGCATACCAGTGGAGCTTTCTCTCTCCCAACCGCAGATTAGTGGATTCTTCTTGTGAAATTCATCATTAATAGGTGGACTGTGGAGGCCAAGGGCTATAGTTAACTCCTGATGCATGATCCGCCACCACATTTTCCACCCCTTTCTTATCTCTATTTGCAAAGTTGAACTCCGGCAGAGCGTAACCCACCTGGATGAAGTCTTCGCTTTTGCATTTTTTTTCGTTAAGAGATATTTCAAAGCGTAATGATCTCGTAAATGACTATATCACCAACCAAGTATGCTCGAATTTATCTAAGGCATACACCACCGCCAAAGAACTCTTTCTCCTCAGAGTATAATTCCTCCGTGCTTCATTCAAGGTTTTGCTTGCATAACAAACCACACGAGGCTTCCCACCTTCTCTTCAGCTCTAGCATCGCTCCTATAAAGAAGATCACTCGCATCACACATCACTCAAATGGTAATCGCAATTAGGGTGCCTTAACTATTGGGGCAAAGAATAAATGAAATTTTAGTTCTTCGAAACTCTGCAATCTTTCTCCTAAACGACTATGATCCTTTCTCAAGAAGCTTGTATGCGGTTCGCAATTTTGGAAAATCTTTTAATGAACCGTCTGCGAGTTTTCTGCATGACCAAGGAATTGTCTAATTGTTCTCACATTTGTTGGGGCTGTGAATTTGGAAATAATGTCAATCTTTTGTTTATCAACTTTAATTCCCTCGCTTAGGAAATAATGTGCCCCAATACAATTCCTCGGGTTTACCATAAAATGGCATTTCTCCCAGCTTAAGCACCAAATTGTTCCCTTCGCACTCGCAAGATGGCTTCCAAATTGGTTAAGATTCTTTCAAAATCACCCCCATACACCGTGATATCATCCTTATGTATGTTCTCCCATTATACGTCTACCATGTCACCGAACATACACTGGTATGCATCGAAAAAGTGGTCTGGCGTTAAGGTGCCTCAAAAGATCCTCCTATAAGCATACGTGCCAAATGGACAAGTAAAAGTAGTCTTTTCCTGGTATTCTGGGGCAATTTCTATCTGGAAGTACCCTGAATACCCATCCAAAAAGCAATAGAAGGGGTGTCCCGAAACTCTTTCCAGGAGTTGATCAATGAACGACAATGGAAAGTGGTCTTTTCGTGTCACCTCATTGAGCCTTCTATAATCTATACACACTCTCCAACTGGTTGTAAGTCGGTAGATACCTTCACTCCTTCTCGCTTTTCACAAGCAGCTAATTCCCGATTTCTTAGGCACCACCTCGAGTCGACTAACCCATGTGCTATCGTAAACGGATAAATGATACCAATTGAGCAATTCTAAGACCTCTATACGAACTACTTCCTGTAGATGGGGATTCAACCTCCGTTGGGGCTGCCTAACAGCTTTAGCCTCATCTTCTAAATAGATATGATGAGTGCAAATGGACGGGTTTATGCCCTTCAGATCAGAAATTTTCCATCCCAATGCTTGCTTATCTCTTTGAGAAGGTGCGTGAGATTATGCCTTGCAGGCAAAATAATAGCGTTGGAAGAAATCACAACTCGGCACCGCTTCATTTACTTCCAAAATGGCATACTTTAAATTAGCGGGGAGGGGCGAATTTAGCCGTTGAGGTTCCTTGGGTTCATTAATACCAATGTAGGCAAGTTTTCTATTCTTCTTCCCTAAGACTTCGTACTAAGCTCATTTCTCAAATTATGTCAGCTTCATGCAACTTATGCACCTGAAGTTAATATATTCTGCACTTCTGTTGTTGGTTAGCCTCGTTTCCGTAATGGTATCTAAAATTACGCACTCTTTCAAAGTCATCCTCCTCCGAGTGCATATGCCTTTACCCATATGGAAATATATTGAGTCTATGGTCATATTTAAATGTGAGTTGCATGACTCATTCCTAATTGATGATTGCATTTAGCGAGCCAAAAATGGTCTCCCTAATATGATGGGCACCCGACAGGGTCCTATTGCAACTGGTTCTTCAGATTAAGTACAACAAAATCTACCGATAGTAAAATCATTCACTTGTATAAGAACATCCTCACAACCTTTTGGTATTTTAATGAATTGGCCGAGCGAAAGTGTGATGGAAGTGGGGTTTCAGCTTCACCCATAAACCCAATTGTTTGTACATAGAATATGGCAATGATCTACACTAGCTCCCAGTCTGGTCAAAGGCTTTCTCCACGCCTGATGCCTCCAATATTCATCGATCGAGACATCCCGGATCTTTATACTTCACCGAGTCTTCGCTTCCTATAACGGGCACTAACTCGTCGCTTAAAAAGGCCTTTTATTTACATTGAGACCTCTTTTTACCGTGCATAAATCCTTAAGAATTTTATGTGAAGTAGGGAACCTGCTTAATCATATCGAGGAGAGGAATATTAACTTTCACTTGCCGCAATATTTCCAAAATTACTTCGTTTGCGAATGTATCGTTCTTTCGAAGAACTCGCGAAACGGAGTGTGGGGTATTCTAATATTTACCTCTTCCCCTTCCACTAACTGTTCTTCCTGATGTGGGTCAGCCTCTAATGGAGCTGACTTTGACTGGCTTTGATAATCGTTGGCTTTAATTCCTTTCCACTGTAGCCAACCGCCTTTAACTTCATCAATTTTGCCTTTAAATCCCTGGCCATTCCCGTTTATCTCACCACTTTCTCATATCATTTGTCCCCGAAAGAAGCTCTTCCCTATTTCTGAACTCTGCAACTGCTTATTAGATAATTTTGAAATCTCACCATGCATTTTGTCCAATTTCCTGTTGAGTGGTTTCTAACGTCTAATTTTCTCAATTAGTGGGATATTCGCACTGCTTCTACAAATATGCCCACCTAATCTACTTAAATTGTGATCGCTTCGTTGCCTAACAGGGGAAGATAGTGGAGGCATCCTCGTTGTTGTATTGAAGTGAATCGTAATGCCAGGCTCTTAAAGGGGCGATAATAAGGGGTTTGATTTCCATGACAAATTTGACAATTTCTCCAATTAGTTATTAGTGTCACCATGAAGCATCTATGGTGGTTTATTTTGACTTATGGCATGGGCATGGTCTTGGCAGTGCTCCTCAGGGTAATTATTTGATTGAAAATTGAAGCAAGAAAATTGGGATGAAGATAACTCATTAACTGTCTGCATTTCATGCTGATTTTTCATTTCCAAATCATCCAATCTTTGAGTTAAACTGATCAATTTTTCATTTATCCCTATGTCTTTTGTGAAAAAATTATACTTTGTCTCCTCCTTGGTGATTCAATGGCCTCACTCTTTCAACTTCCCTAGATCAGGTTCATCCTAAGCTTTGAGGTTTGTGCCATATAGTTCAAAAATCCAAAGCTTCATCAGATGTTTACTCAAAAAGTTACCCCACACATTGTTTTCAAAGAATTGTTCATGGCAGTGATATACCACCATAGAAGTGGTTAACCAACATCCATGTGTCAAACCCATGGCGTGGACATGCACCGATGGTTTTGCTAAATCTCTCCTAACACTGGTAAAATCTCACCATCCGAGTCGCAAAGGTATAAATTTGCCTTTCAAATTATTAGTCTTGTGAGCATCAAGAACTTTTTCAAGAATTCAATGGCAAACAAATTTCAACTTCTAATGGTTCTAGGCCCTAATGTAGTCGGTTTGGTATCTTGGCTCTCGTCTTAAGAGTCAATGGAAATGCCTAGCTTCAGCAAATCCATGTCCATCATACCTTCCTTTGAAGGTAGTACAAACCTCCTTAAAACTCCTAATATGAGTGTATGGATTTTCATTTTCCATACCATGATATGTGGGGAGTAGAGGTACTAAATATGGCCTCACTGCTACATCTTCAATGCGAGGGATGATACAAAAGACGGGCACTAACTCTAGAGGGTGGATGTGATCCCCGCGGTCCTATAGGCATTTGGATTCATGGGGGGTTCCCCGGTTGGCTCTCAAGTGTTCCTCGTATGGATCCATGGTATCGCTTGGTACACTAACTCACTGAATGGGTTCTAGTTGTGTACCTATCCTATTCAATCTACCTGAAGTGTCTCTATCCCACAGTTGCATACACAGTTGTTACACAATTAAAGAGACAACAAAGAGCAACAAACAACCTGCAAAAAGATTAAAATTGATGAACAAAAATAAAACTAATCAATGAAAAATCGAATCAAACAAAGGCGCTAATATCGCTACGTGAAGCAAATCAAGGGGCCTCGTAATCGAGTTGCAAAAAGAGGTGTTGTTACCTTCACTTGTGATGTGGACTACAAGTACTCTTCAACTTACCATTTGTAGTTTGGCACCATCCCTAGCACGGCGCCATTTGATTCAGGCTACGTAGCCGAAATGAATCAACAACCATTTATATACCTGTTCCCACCGCCGTAGTCACCCATCGCAAAGATAGTGGTTCAGTATTCGAACACCGGACGTGGTTTTCATCCTAGAAATGGTTTGCATAAGTGCACGACGGTAAGGCTTTACTTGGACTCTTTGGAATTGTGTTTCAAAAACAGTGGGAATGGTTTGAAAACTGAAAATTGTAAAAACTGAAAGTTAAAGTGTGAAAAAGTTAACTTTGAAGATTTAGGTTACTAACTTGGCAAGTTAGGGCAAACAAGTGTCCTCGGGTTTTATCCTCGCGTTATGACATGCAACATATAGTCCATGGCATAACCGGATCTATATTTAACTAGCAAACCTCACCCATGAAACATCTCCTATTTGAGTTAAAACAGATAGCATGCAGTTATGGCCCCTTTTAGTTTAAAACCCTAACATTCAATTATCATTTTTAGAGGCTCGTAAAGACCATCTAAAGAACAACAGTGCATCTCTCACCCGAGCACTGTATCCTAAAGCATGGAGAGTATTGGCCAAAACAATAACAAGTAAATGTTATTTAACCCTAATTTGAAGAACCCTAACATGTAAATATTATCTCATAGGCTCGTAAGGACCATCTAAAGAACAACAAATTCTAAAGCATGGAGAGACACAACCAATAACATCCCATGTTATGCAACTAAGTTTTTTGAGAATAAGAGCCATAAATACACTACCCGTAGCTTTTAATACAAGAGGACAACATGCATATGCCCCACCACTCAAGCTAGCTTCCTTCCTCTTCAAGAAAGGAGGCGAGCGCGCACCCTGAGTTATCATCCTCAAGAGGTGTGTGTTTGAAACAAGAAAGGGAGAGAGAAAAAGAAGAGAGAGAAGAGAGAAAAGAAATAAAAGCAAGACCAAAAAAAAAAAAAACTTTATTTACAAAAGCAAAGAAAAGAAAATAACTTACAAATCAACAAAAAACTCTTGTATTCACCTTCATCCTTCTCTCTCCTTTATTACAAGACATGAGGGTATTTACAGGCCTCCTCAAAGTATGAAACTACCAAAACCCTAATAACTAGGCTAAGTTATAGGACAATTGGGTAATAAAACCGTTTGGAAGGCGGTTGCATTAATTACGTAGGATGACAAGGCCCGCGAAATTTCGCTAGAGGTGAGAATTTCGCTTAATTCACGACCGGCAAGGGTTAGCTAATCTCTGCAAATGGCTTAGCGAAATTGGCAATGTTGAAATTTCGCTAAGCTAGCGAAATTTCGCTAAGCTAGCGAAATTGTCATGAGAAGTGAATTTCGCAAATGCACAGTGCAAGTTGGCTAGCGAATTTTGCAATTTGTGCTGAGATTGCGAATGTAGCTGATTTAGTTATCGCAAATTGCAAGATTGCGAATTGATTGCGAAATTCGCTTGCATTGCTGTTCTTCCTGCTTCCCATCCTATCTTCAACTGCATCTCATTTCTTCCATTTTTCCTTTGTTTTTCCATCGATTTTCAGGGCTTGTTGGATGGTCGAAAATTAAACTTCCAACCCCGCTGATCGATCATTTGCATTGAGGTTGAAGTCCAAATGTGTATAAAAGTCTAAGCAAAACAACCAAAACACTTTCGTTGGTATAAGTGTTACTAAGGTAACATGAACACTTCAATTGGGATATATGACATGATTAATGATCAAAAAGTACTCAAAACCTTATCATATAGGGTTCAAAATTACTTTTGGCGGCTAATCAAAAGCTTCAACGATGCTAAAATATAGTGGTTGGGAGTCATCCGTTGTCGTTCGATTACATGGGTGGATAGGTGAGTTTAGCAATTGTGGAACATGATTTTGAAGTCGTTCCCCAGTCCGTGAGCTTTGTAGAGTTTGTAGTCAATAGGCCCTTTGGCTTGATGCCCTAAACCTTGGTGGTTTGAGGTCATCGGTGGACCCATTGACTTTGTGAAGTGGTTTTGGCATTGCACCTAATGTAGTTGAATGGAAATTAGTAACTATCCCTATCTAGGTTGTTCAACAACTTAAGGCCATGTCGGTGCTACAGTTGGGGAGGGGACAATTTTTCAAATTTATTGGCTCAATCTGGTTATAAGAAACCGGTAGACTTTGGTGCAGAAGTGTCAGAGTTGAGAATCATGGAACCAATATTGACCCTAAAAATTGTTCTTATGTTTTGATTCTTGCTCATGTGATTTTCAAACTTGGTGTCTTATTTTCGTTAAAGGTAGTTTATTTGTTTATACACCTTTTTGAATCATAAACTTTTTTGAAAACCACTGTGCATGCCCTTATTATTTTTGCATTCTTCAGGGACTATGACGTTTCGGTTGAAGTGTGATTGGTACCCAGTGCTATTTTGAGCCACTATGTCAGTTGGTTTTAGTGCTTTTTGCTGTCCATAATCGTCTTTCTGGTCAAAGTGTTCAGGGGTCTTCTTAGTATCACTTATGTAGTTTAGAGGTTATTTGTGGTTGTTTTGCGAGGTTTTGCATACTTTGAGGATTAATGTCTGAGATATGTGCTGAACTGAAAGTCGAACTCATTTATTAGCCTTCAAACATCTAAAATTCAATGACGGAATGAAGGCAAAGTGAGAAGAAAAGGATCACATTAGAGGATACGTGTCGTGATGTTGAAGAATATGACCAGGAGATTTAGCTAAGATTGCGAAAATTTCGTTTGGGATTGCGAAAAATTCGCAATCATAAGCGAAAATTTATGATCATAAAAGTATACAATCTAAGCGAAGTCGAGGAAATTTAATGAGCTTGAAACTGTTTAATCCTGCCTTGTTCTGGGAAGTACACCTTTTAACTATCTCTTGAAATTTATTAAAAATTTGGCGAAATTTACTTCTTTCATGAGTACCGTGCCTAGCGAAATTCTTTGATTCGCTATCTGTGCAATTTAGCTACCTAGCGAAATTTTGCCTTAAGCGAAAATTTTAATCAAACTAAGCGAAATTTTCGCTACCTAAGCGAGGTATTGCACTAGCGAAATCTTGCATTGTCATCCTTTTGTAATTAATGGCAAGCTTCATTTTAAGTGTATTACCTCCTTATCCTGTATTAGCCAAAATGTTAAGGCTTTCTTGTATTTTCATACATTGGGTGGCCTATATAAGCCCCCCTCATTTGTAACTACTAGAAATCTTTTGGCACATTTTCATTTGTATAAGCCATAAGGCCCGATTGATTAGGGTTTTGCTTTTCTCTCTTGTCTCCTCTTTCTCTCATTTTCTAGGCTGACAACCCCTCTTGAGGATGACAACTCGAGATCAGCAGCTAAGCCTCTTTCTTTGAAGTGGCTAGCTTGTTGTGAGCGTTACCGTTACATTTGTCCTCATGTGTTAAATACTAAGTCTTTGTATTTATGGCTCCCATCTTCTCAAACTAGGGTTGAATATCATTTTAATGTCTACCTGCATGTCATACCATGCTTTAGGATACAGTGCATACTTATTGCTAGATGTCTTGTGGTTCTTTAGATATGGCCTTCCCGAGGCCATTAGAAATGATGTTGAATGTTGAAGTTTCAAACTAAAAGGGGTTGGTATGTTCTTTGTGTTGACTCAAATGAAGTGATTCTAGGGTTAGGTTTGCTAGTTAAGCAAGATCCGGTTATGGCTTGGACTATAGGTTGCTTGTCATAATGCGAGGATAAAACCAGAGACACTTGTTTCCTTATGTTATCAAGTTAGTGACTAAATCTTGAAGTTACCTTTTCACTTCACTTTCGGTTTCTACGATTAATCGGTTCAAACTACTCCCCTTTGTTTTGGCAAATCCAAAAATCCGGTTAAGCTCACCATTTTCAACCGTCTGTAAGTCATTCCATAGGATGAAAACCCATCCCGGAGTGTTCGACCACAGGCGTATCTTTGGTAAGCTTGACTCGGCAGGTAGGAGGAACAGGATACAAATTTTGTTGATTCGGGATCACCTGCTTTGTGTACGAATCATACGCGTCGATCCTAATCTTTGCGTCAGATGGGCCTTGCATTTGGCTGGATTCCCTCCTCACAGATCCTCTTTGAAGTTGCACAGTTTCACTTAGGGATTGTTGGTCTTTAATTAAGTAGATCTCTCTGGGGTGGTGTTGGTTGTTGGGGCGGAACACAGTTCACGGAAGCGTTCTTGATCCTAATTTTCGGGGATGCTAAATGCGTCGAGAGTATCAGCGCGTATCAAATACTCTATTTCTCTCTTGAAATTTTGTATCACGATCGTGCGTAGGTGTCGTGATCCCTTTGTGGAACTCATGATACTTGGGTGTCTCTTGTTGTAGGGTCTGACTTCATTTGGGTTGGCCACCTCGAGAATTGCCTTTCGTTTCGTGCCAGCGAGCACGCGGCGAGGCTGTTAAGGGGGTGAAAGCTAAAATGCAATTAGCGTCATTAAGTCTTCGGATGCGTTGGACTAGAAGATCCTACGAGGTTTCAAAGCATTTTGGAGATGAACCTCCATTTTCTTTGGGAGATCCTTCTGGTCGCTTTGTCTCTTGGGAAGCCGTCCTCATCGTTTGTACGACCGCTCTTTTCTTTAGCCAGATAGAGCTCTCTTTCTTATATGAGGCCTCTTCACCAGTTAATGTAGCTACGCTTTGCGAGCACCTCTGCCATGCTTGTTTGGGGAATTTGGAGATGGAAAACATTAAAGTCTTTGTTGAATCCACTAAAGCCATGAGCGGTGATCGCATTTCCTCATCAGGTATATCTAACTTTAGAGACTCGGCATTGAATCGCTGGACATAAGACCTCAGGCTTTCTTGCGAGCCCTGCTTGATGGTCAGCGACAGACACTTTCCTTCAAACATTTTTTTTTTTGTGCGCCCCTTCGTCTCCTGTTTCTTCTTGTGTGCATTTTTTTTTAGATTTCGAGCCATCTATGACTACTATGGCGTGATTAGTGCCCAAAAAGTGCAATTTTGAACCCTATTTTAGATAGGTTTTGAGTGCTTTTTGCGCATTAATCATGTCATTTCTCTCAGATGAAGTGTTCAAGTCTTCTTAGTACCACTTATGCCATTTAGGAGGTATTTTGGTTTGTTTTGCAGGTGTTTCTTTTTGGAGTCGATCTCGAGTCAAATGATGAATCATGAAGTTGGAATTCAAGTCTCGACCATCGACCAGCCCCGAGAATCAATGAGAGAAAACCAAGGCAAAGTGAAGAAAATTAGGATGCGGTTGAAGGAAGGATGAAAGAAGTGAAGGATTAACAAGGCTGGAATTTTTCGCTAAGCTTTGCGAAAATTTTTCGCTAAGACCATTTAGCCACCTTAGCGAAAATTTATAACCTAAGCGAAAACACCAAATTTCGCTAGACCACCCAAAAATTAGAAGCTAGACTTTGTTCATAAGCGAAAATAAGGCGATTTCGCTACTCACAAGAATTTGGCTAGCTTAGCGAGAAATTTGGCTAGCCTAATAAAGTGGCTGCATCCTTAAGCGAAATTTCTGTTTTTAAGCTAGGCCTTGTGATTTCGCTACCTAGCGAAATTCTTCAGCCTAGCGAAATTTAATGCCTCGTCATGTTTTGTAACTAATGCCAAACCGACTCCAAACTTGGTGTATTACTTAATTGTCCTATAACTTAGCCAATTTTATAGGGTTTTGGTATTTTCATACACCTTGAGGAGGCTATATAAGCCCCTCTTGTTTGTAACCTAAGTAACAATTTTGGAACAATTTAGGAGAGAATAATTTTGTAAGTTTTTATTTTTGTACATAAAGTCTTTTATTTTAGGTTTTGCTTTTATTTCTTTTCTCTCTTCTCTCTCTTCTTTCTCTCCCTTTCGGCTACCAAACACCCCTCTTGAGGATGACAACTCAAGAGATGCTTGGTTAAGCTCAGCTTTCTTTGAAGAGGAAGGAAGCTAGCAGTGGTGGGGCATATGCATGTTGTCCTCTTGTACTAAAGCTACGAGGTAGTGTATTTATGGCCCTTATATTCTCAAAACATGGTTGCATAACATTGAATGTTATTATTTTGGCCAATACTCTCCATGCTTTAGGATCGATACATATTCGATGAAATCTTGTGATTCTTTAGATGGTCTTCTGAGCCTACGAGATAATATTTATGTTAGGGTTCTTCAAATTAGGGTTAAATAACATTTACTGTATTATTATTTTGGCCAATACTCTCCATGCTTTAGGATACAATGCACAGGTGAGAGATGCACTGTTGTTCTTTAGATGGTCTTTACGAGCCTCTGAAATGATAATTTAATGTTAGGGTTTTAAAAGGGGCCATAACTGCATGCTACCTGTATTGACTCAAATAGGAGTTGCTTCATGGGTGAGGTTTTCTAGTTAAATATAGATCCGGTTATGCCGGACGCTATAGGTTGCATGTCATAACGAGGATAAACAGGACACTTGTTTGCCCTAACTTGCCAAGTTAGTGACCTAAATCTTCAAAGTTAACTTTTTCACCTTTTACTTTCAGTTTTTACAATTCTCAGTTTTCAAACCATTCCCACTGTTTTTGAAACACAATTCCAAAGAGTCCAAATAGAAAGTCTTACCTTCATGCAACGATCTGCGAGCCATTTTTTAGGATGAAAACCCATCCCAGTGTTAGGCCCTAAGACCACTATGCTGCGGTAAGCTTGACTCACGAGTAGTAAGGCTCTAGGTGTATATAAATTTTGTTGATTTTAGCTCAGCCCTCTTGTGGCACACCCGAATCAAATGGCGCCGTTCTTAGGGATGGTGCCAAACTACTAATGATGAGTTGAAGTGTACTTGTGATCAACATCACAAGTAAAGTAATATACACCTCTTTTGTCCTCGGTTGCGAGGAGCGCTAGTTTCGACACTAAGCGATGCGTTTCGATTTTCATTCGATTAGTTTTAATTTTTGTTAGCTAACCTTAACCTTTTACGCAAAGCTGTTAGTTCTTTTATTTGTCTCTATAATTTTGTAACAGGTTTTATGCAACGTTGGAGGATAGAGACACATCGGGTGGAAGTTTGCATAGGATAAGTACCTGACTTGACCTGGCTAGTGAGTCGGTGTACTATCTTGTGCCTATGGATCCCATGCAGGTTTCTTGAGGCCAACCCGGGGGAACCCCATGAGATCAGTGCCTATAGAACCATGAGGGGATCACATCCACCCTCTTAGAGTTAGTGCCCCATCCTGTCATTCATCCTGGCGAGAAGATGTAGCGGTGAGGCCTTATTTAATTACCTCTACTCCCCACATATCATGGTATGGAAAATGAAAGAAAATCCATACACTCATATTAAGGATTTTGAGAACACTACCTTTAAGGAAGGTATGATGGACATGGATTTGCTTTGAAGTTAAAGCATTTCCATTGACTCTACAGGAATGAGCGAGGCTGTAAACCGACTCGTTGAGACTAGAACCATTAGAAGTGGGGTGAGGCTGCGACGAATTCTGAAGAAGTTCTTCGTGCTCATAAGACCAATTTGGAAGAGACAAACTTATACCTTTGCATTTCGGGATGGTGAGAGATTTTACCGGTGTTGGGAAAGATTTATGGAAACCGTCGGTGCATGTCCCACGCCCATGGGTTTTGATACATGGATGTTGGTGGGCCACTTCTATGGTGGTATGTCTCTGCCGTGAGGCGACTTTTTGGAAACTATGTGTGGGGAGACTTTCTAAGTAAGCATCTGATGAAGCCATGGATTTTTAAATTACGTGTTTGAAACTTCTAAGGAGTTAGGATGAGCCTAACCCCAGAGAAATGGATAGGATGAGAAACCACCAGTCGACCTAAGGGGTGGGATGTATGCCTTTGCCCGGAAAGAAATAGAGATGAGGCATTTAGGATTTTTAAACCTACTAGCAAGGAAAGTGGAGGGCTTTGAGAAAGCAAAAGCCTTGACTCCAAGGGTGCATACGTGGTGAAAATCTTACCGCAGTCGATCCTTGCGCAATTTCCAATCCCCTGTGCGAGTAGAACCATGTCTATGTCCCCTGCGAGTGAAGGATTTGATGTCGAAGATATTGCAAACACTGTGAGACCGTACAAGCCCGCAACAATCCGATGCTCCATATGGTAATACCTACGAATTTAATTGGAGGAATCTGCAACTGCATGGAGACCAAACCCCACAACTTATGTACCTCAGTGCCAAACCTCGAGTTTGGTTCCCCTTACTCCTGATCAAACAACCACCATCCTCTTCTCCAGTAAGACAAGCCATATTAAATTTGAGTAAGGTGGTGGGCAACTTTACTGTTTGAGGAACAAAAGAATCCAATGCGGCTAGCGCAATTGTCTTGTAGAGAATACCTTTGAATAAGAAAATGAGGTGAAACTGAGGCGTCTACGACCCCGGAAAATTGATAACCTCGTATTCAATCACGAGATCAACAAAGGTGCTTAAGGTAGAGAAGGGAGGTTTCCATCCACAAGAAACACTTCCAAATCCTAAAGGATTCATGAGGTAGGGTCATCGACAATTCGGGAATGGATGAGGTTAAGGCCATAATAACCCTGAGAAGTGGAAAAGAGGTTGATCGAAACTGTGCAGCTTGTTGAAGAATCGAGGCAGGGAGAAGAATTGCAACCTGAGCATATTCTCCTAGAGGATGATTCAATGAAATCTGAGTATACCACCTCCATTTCCCGCGAAGCACTTAGAGGAAGAGGCAACTCGATAAGCGAGGCATTCTTAGGGTTTTAAAGGCAAGAGTGAAGGTTAACTACCTTTCTTTGGACCTAATCGAAACAAGTCCACCTTATGCAAAATTTTGAAGGATCTTTGCACAATCAAAAGGGATTAGGCATTGAGAAGAAGGCATTTCTCACTGAACATATCAATGCCATAATTCAAAGTAAATATCCTGTCAAATACAAAGATCCTGGATCTCCCACAATTTCAGTCAATATTGGTGGGAATTGCATAGACAAATCATTACTCGATTTAGGAGCCAATGTGAGACTGTCTGTGATGGTATCTGACATCTAGGTTTAGGTGAACTTAAACCTACCAACATCACTATCATTGGCGGAGTAGATCGGGTGAAAATCCCAAAGATAGTTGAAGTGTCCTTGTGAAAATAGACAAATTCTACTACCGAGTAGATTTTGTGGTGCTTGACATTGAGCCAATTCCTAGTGAACGATCATGTACCCGATCACATCTTAGGAAGACCATTTCTGGCCACAGCCAATGCAATAATAAATTCTTAGGAATGAGTCATGCAACTCACATTTGGTAACATGACGGAGTTAAACATCTTTCATATAAATATAATGAATTGTGTTGGCGAGAAATCAAATTTCTGATGAAGTTGTTCCAATTGATCAGTGTGCAGGAAAACATAGTGTCCAGGAATTGCAAGGAGTAATCAGCGAGGAGATGAGGAGATATTGGTCTTGCCATCGACACCCGACTCTGAGCCAATTGCTTTCGGTCGAGGAAGCCATCACGAGAGGAAGCGAATCAACATTTGGGCACCCGGCACCATGGACTTCCGACGGGACTGCTGCGGGGGTTGAGGAGATCATTCTCCTTGACCCCAACGAGTAAATTTTGAGAATGAGCGGTTCCGGTGTTTTGATAAGCAATTTGCAGTTCACCATGTTTCTTTGTTTTAAGTTAGTAAATTTTAGTTAAGTTCAATTATTTTAACAAACTTTTTAATTTGGTAATTTTTAATATTTTAGTACTTTGTTTATATAGTATAGTATTGTTTGTTAAATTTTATTATAGTTTACATATTAAATTTTATAATAATAATTTTATAGTAGTAATGTTTAATTTAAAATTTTTGGATTTCGGGAAGTTAGCATGGCCAATTCGCCAAAAGTAGCGAAGTGGGCGAGAGACCTTCATTTCAGTTAAATGTCTATATAAACGGGGAGGGTTTGCAATGCAACAATATTTCCCCCTCCTAGCAAAGCCTCTGCCCAGAAGCCACAGGTTCATCCTTTACTTGCCGTGAAGTGGACCGCTGCCGCCAGATTAGCCGTGGCCGGGCGCGGTTCTGCCCAGGGCCACGTGGCTTCGGCTGCACAGTGCATTTCTTCTTAGAACCCGCGCACCTCTTGTCTGAAGCGTGGTATTGCGGGCCGAGCTTCCGCCTGCGCCGCGACCATCACGGCCGGTCGCGTCCCGGACTTGGCGGAATCAGCTGCGAAACCCGGTGAGCCTCGCTGTCGGTTGGGGGCGCCGTACCTTTGATTCGACTTTTGGTGCCTGTCCACGACGTTTGTCGGTTATCGAGCCTTGTTTGGCTATCAGTGGTTTCCGATTGCGACCGGTGAGCGCGCCCAGATTGTCGAGTTACGCCCGGTGATTGGAGTCACCTCGGGAAGTATCGATTCGAGGGCATACGAGCCTCGGCTACATTTCCGATGGTCGAGCCTTTTCCAATACTTGACCCCGATGCTCGGTATGGTTCGGCGTACTAGAAATTGGAGTCCGCGATCGGCCTCGGGTGGTCGGCCGCAGCGCGAGAGAGAGGCCCCATTCCGGTCGATTCAGCACCGTCGCGATCCGCGGCCGTACGGGGAGCCTGGGATCCGGCGTTATCGAACCGCGGATGGGACCTCGGGCCATCACTGTGCCCGGAGGAGAGTTAGGAGGGCTCGGCCCTCCGGCCGGGTGGCACGCCCGGGCCCGGGCGAGTCATCGTCTTCTCGGCCTCCGTCCTGCCCGGTCGCATCGGCCGCCGGCGGCCATCACCACCGGTTGTGTCGCTGCCTCGAGGATTCGGAGGCCGCTGTCAAATGGGAACCCCGTTCAGAATGCGACTGGCCGCGAGAGAGTTTCATCGAGTCATATTATGGCGATCCCGGCGGTGACCACTGGAATCACGGGGTATGAGGTTGATCGAGGGTATTCACTCCCACCTTTCATGACTCCGTGATGGCGCTCAATATCAAGTGGTGTTCTGAGTTCTACCGCTCCGCGACATCGAGGAGAGGCAGTCCATGAGCTGATTCATGTGATGACGCCGTTATTTTCCGGAGCATGAAACATTTGGCCGACTTTGGGCTGCGCATACCGCCGCCTGGTCGAGGAGGACCAGTTGGAGCCCACAGCCTCACGAGGAGATGGTCAGAGCAGCGGCCCTTAGACCGCCGCTGGCAGTCCGGTATTCTACGGGAGGCGACTCAGCCTCGAATCTTTGTTGGTAGACCACCTGTGCATTACCGGCAATCCTGCAGCGGCGTATGTGCGGAGGGAGGGGGCCGTCACGGGCGCTGCGGATCTCGGGGAGATTTTGGTTGATCCTCTGGGGCGTGGTGGCCTCTGTGCGGTTCGGGGAAGGTCCATCGGAAGGACTGTACGAGCGAGAGGGAGTCTTCATTACTTATGCGTGACTACTATGTTACGTTCTCGGGCATCTAGGATTCCCGGAGGAACGGCTAGAGATGAGGTCGATGCCCCTTGGTCATGTATCGGTAGAGTGGGTGATGACTATGCCGTCTCTTTCCACGTCACGACCACGGGACGGAGTGCGGGTCGGAGATTTGAGGGACACCACACGAGGATGATATGCACCTTTTGAGCTAGGAGTCACGGGGACTCCCATTCAGATCGTTCACCTCCGTCTCCTCCACTTGGTACATCAACGGTACTATGGCTGATACTCACAGCCCGTCTGATGACACACCGTTCAGGAGTACACACCCATTACCCATTTCGAGAGAGATAGTGGTGTGATCGTGCTATCTTGCTCACTAAGCGACTACCGCAGTACTTTCGGGATCGGAGGTTAGCCCGAGTGCCAGAGTCATGACTCAGTTATGACCCACGGGTCTTCCTCGTGATCCTTTGCCCAGGAGAGGCCCGCCCGCGATGTAGCTTCTTTGGATGTTACGTTTGCAGCGGCTGACGATTCGAGACCCACCACCACCGCGGTGAGGTGGTTAGGTTTCTTTATGATTTTGTTTAGTTACGGCTTTATCAACTGCCTACTAATTTTGTTTAGGATTTATGTATTGTTAAGCGGTAGAGCGGTGATACTTTTTAATACACCTTTGTATGAATGTACTAGCAGCCATTTTATTATATCAAAAGCTATTCAGTGTATATATACCGACTTTTGCATATCATGTTTTGTGCCTTCACCTTGTGTAAATGTTTTCTTTTCAATTGAACAATTGAATTGCCTGATTGGACAATTGAATTGCTTTGTGTTGGAAAATTGAATCCTTTGTTTGTCACTTATATGCTAGGACAAATTCCCATGTGAAACAATTTTTGGTCACTTACGAGTTCAACGTGCTCGACTTGAATTTCTCCCTTATGCTAATTCACACACTACACTCAGTTATTTCAATAGGGTTTGTGAATTTGTTGTTCGCTTCCTTTAAACTTTGCATCGTAGGCCTTAAGCATGTTGGCAACCTAGGATAGGTTTGTGTTACCCTTGAAGACCAATGTTGTCTTTAAAGAAAAGAAAGAAAAAAGCAAAAGAAAAAGAAAAAGAAAGAAGAAAAAAAAGACAAATAAAGTAGGTGAGTTTTGCCTTGAAGCAGAGCACGGTCAGGGTGTATGGTAACCTTTATTTGATGCCACACATGCCTTGGTGGTTGGGAGTCATCGATTTTGTATTAATTACATCAGATTGGATAGGTAGAATTTGCAATTTTAGGTGCTTAATTTTAGAAGTCATTCGGTCAGGAGGTGAAACCTTTAGAGTTAGTGGTCGTAGATCCTTTTGGCTTGATGCCCTAAACCTTAATTGGTTGGGAGTCATTGGTGGACCCCCGTTACACGGACTTTGGTGAAGTCGAATTTTAAGCATTGTATCCTACAATATAGTTGAAAAGAAGAAAGTGTGACTAACCCTATCTAGGTTGTTCAGCGACTTAAGGCCGTATCCGGTGCTAGGTTGGGGGAAAACGAATTTTGCAATTTATTGGCTTAATCACAGTTTACAAAGAACCATTAGACTTAGGTGGAAATTCAAGCTGAGAATCATGGAACCAATTTTGACTGAAATGGTTCTTGTAGTTTTGATTCTTTCATATCGGTTTTCAAATTTGATTTCAATTTTCAATTTAAGGTATTGTTTATATGTCGTAACCTTTTTGAATAATAACCTTTTTGAAAATCACCACATGCATCTCCTTTTTATTTTGCATTGCTAAGGGACTAGCAACGTTTCGGTTGGGGGGTGTGATTAGTGCCCAAAAAGTGCAATTTTGAACCCTATTTTAGATAGGTTTTGAGTGCTTTTTGCGCATTAATCATGTCATTCTCTGATTGAAGTGTTCAGTATTCTTAGTACCACTTATGCAATTTGGGGTATTTTTGGTTGTTTGCGGTGTTTTGCGCACTTTTTGGAGTCGATCTGAGTCAAATGATGAATCATGAAGTTGGAATTCAAGTCTCGACCATCGACCGACCCAGTCGATAGAGAAAACCAAGGCAAAGTGAAGAAAATTGGATGCGATTAGTAAGGATGAAAGAAGTGAAGGATGCTTTCAAAATTTGGAATTTTCGCTAAGCTTGCGAAAATTTTCGCTAAGATTGCGAAAATTTCGCAACCTTAGCGAAAATTTCGCAACCTAAGCGAAAACACCAAATTTCGCTAGACCACCCAAAATTCGCTAGACACTGTTCCTTAGCGAAAATAACTGATTTCGCTACTCACAAGAATTTCGCTAGCTTAGCGAAATTTCGCTAGCTAGCGAAATTGGCCATCCTTAGCGAAATTTCCTGTTTTCGCTAGGCCTTGTGATTCGCTACCTAAGCGAAATTCTTCCTTCTGTGAAATTTAATGCTCTCGTCATGTTTTGTAGTGTGCCAAGCCAGGCTGAGCTTGGTGTAATGCTTAATTGTCCTATAACTTGCTTGATTTTATAGGGTTTTGGTATTTTCATACCCAGCAGGGAGGCTATATAGGCTTTGTTTTGTAACCTAAGTAACAATTTTTGGAACAATTTGGGAGAGAATAATTTTGTAAGTTTTTATTTTTGTACATAAAGTCTTTTATTTTAGGTTTTGCTTTTATTTCTTTTCTCTCTTCTCTCTCTTCTCTCTCTTCTTTCTCTCCCTTTCTCGGCTGCCAAACACCCCTCTTGAGGATGAATGACTCGAGATGCTTGGCTAAGCCTCCTTTCTTTGAAAGAGGAAGGGAGGCTTAGCAGCTTGAGTGGTGGGGGCATATGCATGTTGTCTCTTGTACTAAAAGCTACGGGTAGTGTATTTAGCATGGCCCTTATATTCTCAAAACATGGTTGCATAACATTAAATGTTATTGATTTGGCGACCACTCTCCCGTGCTTTAGGATCGAGTACATATTCGATGAGAGAAATCGCTGTGATTCTTTAAGATGGTCTTCTGAGCCTACGAGATAATATTACATGTTAGGGTTCTTCAAATTAGGGGTTAAATAGCATTTACTATTATTATTTTGGCGATACTCTCCATGCTTTGGGATACGAGTGCAGTGGGAGATGCCTTGTTGTTCTTTAGATGGTCTTTCTGAGCCTACGAAATGATAATTTAATGTTAGGGTTTTAAAAGGGAAATTTATCTTGCATGCTACTGTATTGACTCAAATAGGGTTGCTTCATGGGTGAGGTTTGCTAGTTAAATATAGATCCGGTTATGCCATGGACTATAGGTTTGCATGTCATAGCGAGGATAAAACAGGGACACTTGTTTTGCCCCCAGCTTGCAGTTAGTGACTTAAATCTTGAAGTTAACTTTTTCACCTTTTACTTTCAGTTTTTACAATTCTCAGTTTCCAAACCATTCCCACTGTTTTTGAAACACAATTCCAAAGAGTCCAAATAGAAAGCCTTACCTTCATGCACTGATGCAAACCATTTTTAGGATGAAAACTCATGCAGTGTTCGACCACTGGAACCTTCTCTTTGCGGTGGCGACTCACGGCGATAGTAGGAACAGGTGTATATAAATTTTGTTGATTTTAGCTCGACTCTTGTGGCACGAATCATGGCGCCTAAAAAGGCGTCGGCCCAGCGACACCACTCACGGTTCCACACGTCGAGGCGGCACCTCCACCTCCCGGACAACCGCCTTGGTTTCATTTCTCAAGAGGCGAGACGGCTCTACCAGTCAACGTGCATCCAGTTCTTTCGTCCGGGTAAGGTTTTCGGCGCTGAATACGTTCTTCAATTTACTATCAAACTCGAGGTTAGCGGACCTTGTGTCTTCCGACCAAAAATTGGCCCGTCGTTCGCAGTTCTGCCAGCTTTACTGCCATTTCGGGTCGGCACCATAGTGTTTGTCCAGGGTAGGTGGGTCGACTTTAGGGCACGGGCCATCGACCGGTTCTATCAGCTACGAGAGGACGATAGCGAGGAGTAGGCCACTTATTTCGAGGAGCTGTCTTGGGAGCTCTGAGGCCGGGTGTGTGGAGCGCCCTGCGTCGGCAGAGCGAGTTCCTGCATTCAGATGGCGGTGCTCACGCGTAAGCGAGTTTGGTATATTTTATCTGGTAAAAATTAAACCTTCAGCTGCGTCTTGAATGCAGTGACCAGGGCGAGCGATCCTCTTATACGCCATGACGAGGACTCGATTGACATCGGGGATGGTCATTGAGGCGGGGTTGATCGAGGGCGACTCACGGGCGGCGCAGCGGTGCCACTAATCCGCCCCCTCTACGATCCAGCGGGCTATCTTAGTCGGTAGGAGTTCAGATGTTAGGACTCAGGAGCGAGTGCGACGACACTGCCCATCCACTACCTAGGGTGGGATTTGGGAGCCACGTGAGTCGGTGAACCCAGCGATAGCGGGTAGTGATGATGTCGGCGGCCACACAACGCAGCGACCCGATTGGGCCGGTGACCTTGAGGTCCTACAGTTGACCCGATTGCACGGTCGACCCGGATCATACACTCACCGCCGGCCGGCGCTTATTGGGACCGAGTCGTAGAACGGCAGGTTGTGCTCGACGGAACATGGACTCCACGTGTCCGAGGCGAAGGCGGCTCTTTATCCAGGAGCCCGACCCGGGACGGATCCCACCCGTGACTCGTTCGACTCGTCATTCCACCGACCACCATTGCGTTGATCTATTTTTAAGGACATATTTCTTTACCTTTCTATTTTCTTTTTCCTTAACTTCCCGTTGGGGACAGCGTACATTTTTAAGTTTAGGGGTGTGGGTGTAGGGGTTGAACTTGTATGACTAGTATATTTTGACTCGGGTTTTATTTTGGAGTTCCTTTTTATTTTCTTGCATGATTAGGTCCATTTTTTTTTAAGGCGTGTATTAGGTTGTCACCACGTACGGAGTCCACATGTATGCAAATTACGTAGAATATGACCGGTCTCAGACTTGGTATTGAGTATCTGTCTTAATTTTGAGTATGACGAAGAAGAAAGTTGTAATGTCCCAGCGAAAACAACTGCGTATTCAATGGAATAGGGACTCCCGAGTTTGTTTGATGTAATTGGGATTGCGTTGTGTAAATCGAGACTAACCATGTCGCGCCACCCTTTTAGATCCTCGAACTCAATTCGAGTAAATTTGCACCCACTTTACCACGTGGCCTTCGGGGTATGCTTTGACTCTGGACTCACCATACAGGAGTCCTACGAACCTTAGGAAGTAAACACTTAAGTGATGGGACACCTAGAAAAAGAGGATTGCCTTTAAGCCCCAAAAAAAAAAATAGTAATAATAATAAGAATAATTGGGATCATTCGATTTGGAATCGGCGAGTACGAGGCTTTTTTCAAAGAGCCTAATGCCTGACATTTGGTGGGAGCCATTGACTTCACTGCCCATTACATGGGATAGAGGATGGATGATCTACACAATCTAGAACCTCAAGGTTTGGTTGAGTGTTCGGGGTGAAGTTCCAGGGGAACTGAATGCTTGGTGCCCTTAACTTGACTAATTGGGGAGTCACGATGGATCATTCTGGGAACTCCCTCACTAAAACCTCTTGGTACTAGTACTCTTCCTGAATTAGTCTTAGAGTAAAGCCCCTTAGGAGTAGCTGGAGTGAATAAACGGGTGCATTCTCATCCTTCTGTGTTAAGCTATTCCAAATAGGTGAGTTCGATTCAAGTTTGGGGTAATGCGGTCGAACTATGGGCCCAGGAAACACACTTTAACCGAACTTAGACTCCTTGTGAAAGATTATTGAGCACTAAAAATGGGGTTGATCTACTTGGCCAACCGAGACCGACCCAGTGCAAGTTCTTGAAAGCTAAACAATCAAGGTAGTCCCTGGATCTTTCGAACTGGTTAATATGGACTTCTTCTCGCTGTTGTCATGTGTGCTGAGCCTATATCATCATATAGTTTCACAGATTCTTGCGTGCCCTAGGTGGTGTCTATTCTTGCTTGGGGACAAGCAAGAAGTTAAGTTTGGGGGTGTTGATAAGGATGAATCATGCGTGATTTTTTATTAGTGCTCAAATAGTACTGTTTTAAGCCATGTTCATTGTAGGTTTTGAGCACTTTTTGTGTACTAATCAACTTAAATAACCCAATTGATACACTAAGGTCCCGGTTATACTACTGATAATATTTTGTGGATATTTTTATAGTTTTGCAAGCCAATTACACCATTATCTTGAGTCGATTCCGTCACGGGCCGTAGAACCGAAGTTGCATGTACAAATCCCGGGAGAGGCGAGGTGGAGCCCTAAATTAGGAAGGAGAGTGAGCATTGCGAGAGATTTTTGCGAGTGTTGCGAGAGATTTTACTTGACTCTGGAAATTCGCGACTGCCTGCTTATTGTGTTGACCACTTTTTATTTGCTTTTTGTGGTTTGTACCAAATTGCCCTCAATTTAATTTTGTTTTTCATGCTTTTTGTAATTTCCTTGACTATGAAGCGGTATATAAGCCCCTCGATCAGATTTGTAAAATCCAGTCAATCCATAAAATCAATAAAATTGGGCGCGAAGCTTTCAACTTTCCCGTCGGTGTGACTTTCTCTCATTTTCTCTCCTTTCGCATTTTCTCACCAAACACCCCTTGAGGGATGTGACTCGAGGATGCTTAACTAAACCCTCATCTTTGAGAGATGAGGGGCCACTAGAGATGAAGTTTTGAGGTAAAACAACATCCTCTGTGCCAGCCTTGAGCTGCATTTATTTTCATTTATGTTTCTACATCTCACGTTAGGTTTTGAATCCACTGTAGTGTACGAGTGGCGCTAGTACTTCAGCAAGCTTTCAAGGCTCATTTGGATGTATTGCTAGATCCATTGATGCTCACTTAGTTGCCATTTATTTGCTCTTTGCGAGGTTAGATCGAGGCCGGTTTTGGCGCTCTGAGAAACATTAATGGTTAATAAATGTTGTATACTAGGAGAAAAACTTTTAGGGTTAAGTTTCTATGGCTAAACATAGATCCGGCTCGGGAAATGACTATAGGTCATCCTCCCCAACACGAGGAAAAGGACCCGAGGACATTACAGTTGCCTTAGAACCTAAGCCCGGTGGCGAAACGAGGAGTTCTTTTATACTTTATTTCTCTGATTATAGTTTTTCAAGCCATCAAACCTCCTTTGTTTTTTAAAAACCCCCAAATCAAGTGCGAAACACCATTTTCGTCAAGCGTGACTCATTTATGGAAAACCCCATCCTTGGGTTCGACCCTAGACATTTATCTGCGTGCTTTGCTACCGGCGGTAGAATCTAGGATATAAATATTGTTGATTTCAGTACACCTACTGTGGCACGAATCAAATGGCGTCATTGTCAGGGATGGTGTCATGGTGTAAGTGAGAAGCTATTGAACTTGTGATCCACATCACAAGTATTGGTGAATTCTCATTCCTTTTTTATTTTACCATTATTCCCTGTATAGTTCCGCGTAAGAAATTGAATTTTATCGCTATGCGTACAGTTTTTCTTTGTGTTTTAAGTTTAACCACTATAACCCTTTTTGGTAGCCTTGTTTTTGGTTTCTTTCTATTTTTGTGTTGTGTTCTAGGACTTTGTACAACCTTGGGATAGGGCTCTTGCGAGGCAAGTTTAGAGAGAGAACCCCGGTGCTCCGCAAGAGCAGGTGTGAAGTCGAGGAATTTACATTGTCGGATGGAGCCTCCACACGAGGAGCAACAAAGTCGGTGGGGGGGTACGAGAAACCCCGTGCCTACGAATTGATGAGGGACCATATACACCCACCAAGGTTGAGTGCACCCTCATACATTGTGCCTCCTGCAAAAGATGTAGTCGTTAGGCCTTATTTGGTGCCCCTATTCCTAACCTTCCATGGTATGGAAAATGAGAATCCATACACACACATCCGGGAGTTTGAGGAAGTTTGCACAACTTTTAAGGAGGGTGCAACTGATATGGATTTTCTTAAGTTGAAGGCCTTTCCCTTAACCCTCGAGAAGCAAAGCGAAATTTGGCTTAATTCTCTAAGAGCGAACCATCGGAATTAGGCGAGCGTAGCGAGATTTTTTGAAAAAGTTCTTCGGTGCACCGCAGGGACCAGCGGTTTGAAGAAGCGAATTTTATACATTTCGCGGCCGTGATAATGAGAAGTTACGCGATCTTTGGAGAGATATATGGAAACCATCAGGTGCATGCCCACACCATGGCTTTGATACATGGATGTTGGTGACCACTTATGATGGAATATTAGCGCATGAAGCAATTATTGGAGACCATGTGTGGAGGGACTTCTGACGAGAATCGAGATGAAGCGTGGACCCCGCCGACTATGTGGCCGAAACCTCCAAAGCTTGGGATGTACCGTCCTAGGAGACATACGGGATGAGGCCGCCCCACGAATCAAAGGGAGGCATGTACCGCTCTCGGAGGACACATGGAGATGAAAGCGAAGCTATCCGCCTTAGGCACAGGAGGTTGGAAGAGCTTGGAAGCGAGTCGAGCTATGAGGTATGAGCAATGGTAGAGGGCATCGTACTGGCAGCCATGTATTTGTCAGTCGAGCACCAATGAGAGCATTTCCAGTATTTCATGTGATATGGGGACTTTGGCGGGCGAGACAAACGTCTGAGTGGGCGTCCTGACTGATCCATGACCCGTATAGCTGATACACTTCAACCCTGTTGGGCCGAACCACCCCGAACCTCTCACGGAAACGAAAACCTCCTCTGTACTCTGCTTCACAACAACAGCATGGATCCTCAACCCAGCCATAGCCACCACCATCTTCATCTCCGGTTGAGTGGCTATTATGAACTTGAAGCCGAGGTGGTGGGTAACTTTAATGGAGGAACAAAAGCGATGAATGCCGAAGGCCCAATCAAAGAATTGACATATTGATTAGTGCCCAAAAGTGCTATTTTGAGCCCTATTTATTATAGGTTTTGAGTGCTTTTTGTGTACTAATCTTACGATAACGATTTGCACGTTAAGGTCCCTGCTTATTCTCTGATTGCATTTTGTGGAAAATTTTGCAGTTTTTGCGAGCTAATTATGCCGAAATTGTTGAGTCGATCCAAGCATGAAGAATTAGAGCCAAACTCAGCATTGTAGATCAAAAACCAAGAAGAAAGAATAGCAGAAAATAGAGGAAATTGGAGCACCTGCGAAATTGGTTCTACTGACCATTGTTCCCTTCACTGTACTTATTCACTTCCTGCTTTGCCCCATTCTGTGAGTTACACGCTTTTGTTGTTTGTTCTGGAGTTTTGGTTTTTCACACATTTTAACCGCATAATAGCTTTAGTTTCAGTTTTTCTTGTAATTTCCCTTATACGGCGGTATATAAATAGAGTCGAGTTTGTAAAAATGAATCAACTTATTCGATAAAGTGTGAGGAAGCTTCACCTTTGCGATTGAAAGCCTCTCCTTCCTCTCCTCTGTTTCACTTTCTTTTTTTCTTTTCCATTTTCGGGTGCAAACACCTTTGATGATGACAAATAAGGGATGTTCGGCCTAAACCTCCATCCTTGAAGGCGAAGGCCGGGTCGCCGGTTTGAGGTAAGTGCATGTTCTCATGCTCTTCATGTTAGTGTTTAAGGGTATTTGTGTACATTTCTCACCTTAGGTTAAAATCCCACTTAGCGGGCCCTCGCTAATGTGTATTTGGCAGAAGCTTTTTTGGTTCGGTGGATACTTTCATTAGATCCGCGATGCCCGGTCAGTTGTCTCTGCTAGTTATCGTGGGGTAGGGTTTTGAGATGTGTTTTCCACGCTACGGATGTTTATGCCTAATTAAATGCCATCTTCAGGAAAATCTAAGGGTCTAGGTTTTAAAAAGCTAAATGAAAGATCGGTTCGGAAATGACTATATGTCAGTACTCAAATCTTGTGAAGGATAGACCCCGAGTACATGTTAGTTAACCTAGATCACTAAGCTCGGTGTGAGACCCAGTATTTCTTTTTTCTTATTTTTGCTTCATTTTAATTTTAATTTGCCTGTTCTCGACACCTGGTTTCATCAAGCCCAAAATCGAACGGAATTCACCAATTTTTGAATCACTGCAAATCATTTTGTACGAAGAAAACCCATCCCTGTGTTCGACCTTAGAGTCGCTATACTGCAGTAGTTTTGCTACGACAGTAGGAACTTAGGATATAAATTTTGTTGATTCCAATATACCTACTGTGGCATGAATCAAATGGCGTCGTTGCCGGGGATGGTGCCTAAGTGCATTTGACGAGCTGTGGAACACTTGTGATCCTCATCACAAGTATTGGTGAATTTCTTTTATATTCACCGGTCGTTTTTATTTGTATTGCATTTCACTTTGTAAAAAAAAAAGAAAAGAAAAGAAAAAAAAAGTTTCTTTATAAATTGTTTTTTGGTGGTCTTGTGTTGTCTGTTTTGCTACGGGAGTCCATTTCCCTTAAGCTTGGTGTGATCAAATGGAACACTTGGAGGGAGGCGATCTGATCGATACCACGTGGAAGAAACCACAGAGCATACATGTCCATGAGGGACTATAGAAAGCCTCCATGGGTGATTGCACCCTCCTACATGGTGCCTCCACAGTATGCACCTCCTTCACATCCTGATATGCCTCTTACGTCTTAGCCCCTCTCGACCACCGCCTTAATCTCCTTGTTGAGACGAAACGAATTCTAGACATTACCAAGCTAGTGGGTGACCTTGTGGGGGAGCAGAAGATGATTAATGCCTGCTTAGAATCAAAGAATTGATAATGTGAGAGCTCTTTGAGCCAAAAATTAGATGAGCTCTGAGAATGACATGCTCCATCAAAATTAAATGACACAGAAGACTCCATTTGACTTGCCACACAACATGTTCATCAAGAGGAGGAGAATTTGGAGGAGGAGTGTATTTTAGGTGAACATACTCAAATGCAACCTCAGGGGGAATTGATGCAAGAACCATTAGAGGCTCCCGAGCGCGTGAAGCCGAGGGAGGCAGAGGAAAGGGAGCGGGAAGAGCACGAGGCTTACCGCTTCATCGATCCTTATAAATTTGGATCCCCAGTGCCCTTGCCCGACCCGAGCTGATGCGCCAGCGGCCTGCCCGAAACCCGATTAACACCTACTGCGGCCTGATTCACACTAGCAGCACACTCAGAACCTAAAGCACCCACCATAAAGGCCACCTCATCACTGCCTGCCTTGCAAAACCTTAAGAAGCTAGTGGCCACAGTCGAACTTTACCAGCACCTCGAAAGAAGATGGCGGTTCTTGTGTTGCTTGGCATAGTGGTTGGTTGATGCGAGTTCGGACTTGGAGCACCGAGACCTGCGGCATTTTGAGCTCCACCCGAGTTCAACTGACCTCGAGGCTGAAAACTGGTTGGGGGAACCTGACCTACGCACATTTTGCTTTGATTTTTGTTGTTTTAGCTTATTTTATTTTATTTTGATTTAGTTAATTTTTCTTTTTAGATTTTTATTAATTTTTAATTCATCTTTGTTTTTATATTAATTTTCATTTTTCTGCAAATTTTCTTAATTTTTTCATGTTTATTTTTGCAGTTTTTATCAAAATTTTGATGCAGTGGGAGGCAGGGCACCAAAATTTCGCGGGGTTCACGAATCGAATTCCCTTGACGACTGTAGCCCGCCTTCTGATCTTTAATGTCTACTTGTTCGCTATTTAGTCTTTTAGTGATATATATATATATATATATATATATATATTAAAAAATTTATCTCACATAAAAATATATATATATATATTTCGCGGTGTCTCTGAAATTTGTCTTAATTCGCACCACTACTTGATTCGCAGCACCTTTGTTTGCACCTTCATTTTGTTTCCTTCATAGCTTTTCATCCGAACTCCGTTTAGGTGTTTTTTAGATACCGTTGGAAAGTTTAGAGTCTAGGAATCCAAATATGTGAAAAGAACACTTTTTTAAATTATTATGAATGTGTAATTTCAAAATTCTCCAATGAGTCACCCCTCCCTCTATTTTCTATTCCTAACTTGTTTATACAAACCCAGAATGGAGTGAATAAGGTGTCGGTGGAAAAGCTTATGAAGTCTCCTATCAAAACAGGCACATATCATCAAGGAGGTAACACTTCCTTCTCTAACTTTCCAATCGAGACAGTTGAGGATAATGTGACATTTGGTTGGGGGGAAAGTTAGCGAATGAAGTAGCATTTATTTTTGTTTTTATTTTGAGCAAGCCCATTTAGTAATGATCAGTGGCTTGCTGGTTGTCCTTTTTGTGTTAATTTTTCTAAAGTGCACACACTTTTGTGGTTTTGCTAACACACGCATGTTGGAAATTTGAAACTTTATCTAATCTGATGATGTTAGAGTGATGCATTCTAGTTAAGTGGATGATTAGTTGAATTCTTGTTGTATTTAACCTTTTTCTTCCACCTTTAGCTAACCACACACAGTGCACATCAGTTTTCAACAATAGGCTGAAAAACTGCCTACCTCCTAAACATTGTAAAACCTACCTTAGTTTCGTTGACCACTTGTAATAATAGGTTAGGACCCCCGTGTATATAAATTTGATGTGTCTTCGAAATAAAAGAAAATAAAATGAAAAAGAAAAAAGAAGAAAAATTGCAGCGCTTTGCCTTGAAACAGTGATACGGTCCAGGGGTTTATGGCGAACCTTCTGACCTAGTGCCCTAAGCCAGTTTGAGAGCCATCGACTTAGTGTTAAGCTACCGCGGGTGGATGGGTGAAGTTTAGCCGAGTTGTGAGTGCTGGAGTTTGAATTCATTAGTCGAGGGTGAAACACGAAGAGTTAGTGGTCGAAAGATCCTCCGCGACTTGGTGCCCCTAAGCCTTAATTGGTTGGGAGTCATCGATGATCCCATTACATGGACTTTGGTGGGGTCGATTCCTCGGCATTTGCACCCTCTGTCTGAAAAGAGTTGTGGAATAAAGTGGTTCGATCTATTTAGGTTGGTTAGTGTGTCACAGGTGGAGGCGATGCGGTTGGGGGAGAGTGCGGTTTGGTAGTTTGTGTTGAAGCGATCAAACAAACACTTAGATTTTGGTGGAAGTTCTGGATTTAGTCATCGGGGAAGAGCTCTTTTGATACTCCATTTTGTATGGCATTCCTCTCTGGGAATGGTTATTAGACTAGGTTGTTAATTCTCATTGGGGGTTAGACATTACTTCTTCACAACCAACACTGACTGCATCCTTTGGTAACATAATTTTGTTATCGTTTTGTATGCTCTCTCTTTCTTTCTTTTACGCCATTCTTTAGGGACTAGCAATGTGTAGGTTGGGGGGTGTGATTAGTGCCTAAAAAGTGCTATTTTGAGCCCTATTTATTATAGGTTTTGAGTGCTTTTTGTGTCCTAATCATTCTGATTAACCCGATTTGCACATTAAGGTCCTTACTATTCTACTGATCGCATTTTGTGGCAAATTTTGCAGTTTTGCGAGCTGAGTATCATAGAAATTGTTGAGTCGATCGAGCATGAAGAATTAGAGTCATTAGATCAAAAACCAAGAAAGAATAGCCCAGAAAATAGGAAATTGGGCACCTACGAAATTGGTTCTGCGAGCCTTTGTTCCTTTGCTGTTTACCTTTGTTCCTTCCCTGCTTGACTCGTTCCACACTGTGATTCTGCACTGTTGTTTGTTATAGTTTTGGTTTCCCTCTTCCAACCCTTGTAATGCTTTAGTTTAGTTTTTCTTGTAATTTCCACTTGCTGCCGGGCAGTGTAAATTGAAGTCTGAGGTTTGTAAAAAATGAATCAACTGATCAATAAAGTGACAGGAAGCTTCCTGCAACTCTCTCGTGCCAACCTACAGTGATGAGCAAATCTGCAAGGATGTTAATTAAACCTCTATCCTTGAAGGGAAGGCCAACTGGGTCTGTAGGTTTTGAGAATTAAGTACATGTATCATGCCTCTTCATGTTGGTGTTTAAAAAAAATTGTTGTGCTCCTGTTTCTACGAGTTCAAAATCCTCTTCGCATGCCCTCCTTAATGTATGTTTGTAAGCTTTTGGGTTCAGTGGATACTTTCACCATTAGATCCACGTGCCGATTCAGTTGTCTCTGCTAGTTATCGTGGGAGTAGGGTTTTGAGATAATATTTCTATTTAGGGATATTTATGCCTAATTAAATGCCCATCTTCAAAGAAATCTAAGGATCTAGGTTATAAAAGCTAAATGAAGATCCGGTTCGAAATGACTATATGTCATGCTCCCGAATGCGAGATACAGACTCGTGTACATGTTGGTTGGCTGGGAACACTATATTTCGGTGGCGAGACTTGAGTATTATTTCTTTTTCTTATTTTCTTCATTTATTCGTTTTCTTATCAACACCTATTTCCTCAAACCTTAAATCAGCAGGAATTCACGATTTTGAATCACTTTATAAATCATTTTGTCTGAAGAAAACTTCATCCACATTTCGACCCTGATTATCTTCATGATAGTTTTTGCTCGGCGATGAAGACTTTCAAGATATAAAATTTATTATTCAATATACCTCACGTAGCACTTAGATCCATGTTGAAAACACACTGATAAGAAAATATGAAACAACCTAAACCGGAAATTTATCAAAGCATGACGACTGTAAGTGATTTCAAAAATATGACAACTGCGTATTCAATCCAAGACTATCTAACGGCGGTAGTGCGGGAAAGGAAATTCCCTCTCGGACCATGACCGATCCCGGGGTGCATGAGTGAGGCACCTCCGCTGGGATGAAGTTAAGGAAATCCCATCCACATTGAGAAGTGGCAAAGGCTGAACAGCCCGACACAGCGATGGAACAAGGCGGGAAGGCTAAAGTGAGACCGGAGGAATTGAGTCAAGCCTCTTGTTGGCGCCAGCAGCTTCCTTTTCCTCAAGCCTTTAGAGCTTCAAGAGAAGTATTAGTCGGTGAAATGTTAAGTCTTGAGGCGGATAAAAGTCGGTATCCCCACTTGGCATGATCAAACAAGTCCCCACCTCACATAGAAATTTTTTGAGAAGGACTTGTATGCAGTTAAAGAAAGTTGAATATTTGACAGAAGGCCTTCGTGACAAGTCCAGTACTATCATCAATGCGAAACTCAGTGATATAAAGATCCAGGGTTGTCGACCATCTCAGGTTAATATTTAGGCACTTGTGTGGAAAAACCCGACAAACACAGGTGCAAGTGTGAATCTCCTCCCCTATTCGATGTATAAGCAGCTCGGGTTGGGAGAACTAAAGCCTACCTCCATCACACTATCTCTTGTTTATAGATCAATCAGATGCAAAGGGAACTGATGGAAGATGTCTAATATGATGGACAAATTCTACTATCTAGTAGATTTTTTTATACTTGACACAAAAACAACAGCAGCAGGGCCCAATTATGTACCTATCATCTTGGGGAGACCATTCTTGGCCACTTCCAATGCGATTATCAACTGGCAAAATGGTGTTATGCAACTCACCTTGGAAACGCGTACCGAAGACCATTATCTTCCCTTGAATAAGCGCATCTTGGTGGAAGATAACAGAAGTTTGCATCATTGGCACAAATCACGGAACGAGGTGATCGGTAGAGGATGCGGGATGTACTAAGCTGAAAGGTGGGTGAGTATTCGAAGGGCATCGAGGAAGCGGAACATGAAACTATGCGAGGGCTTTGGAGAAAAAACAAGAAATTTTGCCTTTGAGGATTGAGAAGGCAAGTATTTATAAATTGGAGCTTAAACTGCACAGTGGGTTGAAATATGCTGTTGGAAGAGAAGCGAGGAGCAGTGTCAAATACAATAAGTTGTCCTTAACTCGGCACTTCACGGGGAAGGTAACCTCTTTGCACATCCTCGAGGAAGCAAACAAGCCTTGGTGGAAAAGTATGATTTGAAGGAATGTATTGACGGATTGCACCCATCCACATCTACCCTAAAGGAGGGACAAAGTTAGTAAGGCAACTACAGAGAAATGAGGACCTTTATATGCTGAGAAATTAGTTCGGTAAGAGTCCTTTAAAAACACTTGGTTGGTATCATCTACCCGTATCGGATAGCGCGGGTGGGTCGACCCGGGTGGTGCCTAAGAAATCGGGGGTAACCACGGTGCACCAAAGGAGAGGAGATGCACAGCCTTACCATAGTTGGAGGGTGTCTGTTGAATTATAGAAGGCTAAATGGTAAGCAAGGGAAGGGATCACTTCCACCATACCCTTCATGGATCGGCTTCTTGAAAGAGAGTTTTACGAGGGTAGCTCTCTATTTCTGGATGGCTAATGGGATGCTCAGTCAAGTATTGTGAATGGGAAAGACCACATGCATGCCATTTGGCACATATGCATACAGGAGAATGCCCTTTGGCCTGTGTAATGCCTATACATTTTCGATGTATCTTTCGATATTTTCCCGATTGATTAAATGGCGCATTATGGGAGGTTTACATGGATGACATTTCGATCACATGGAGGGAGCTTTGAAGAATGTAATCGACTTGAGCTGTGCTACATGAGTGCATAGAGAAAAACCTAGTACTGAACTAGGAAAAATGCCATTTTATGGTCAGTCAAGGAATTGTACTAGGGCATATTATTTCAGAAAAAGGGATCGAAGTTGATAAGGCAAAAATTGACTTAATTTCAAAGTTTGCCCCTCTCCACAAATCCTCAAGGCTAGCCAAAGAAATGATTCTTAGGGCATGCAAGGTTCTCGGGAGGTTCATCATGGACTTCTAAAGTGCTGGCCCTGCACCTGGCTGTGAAAAAAGATGCCAAATTTATTTAGGATGCGGAGGCGGCAGAGAACTTTGAGGAGCTTAAAGCCTATTTGACCACCTGACTAAGTGAGCCCCCAAGCATCGATTACCTTCGAGGTGATGTACGATGCAAGCTGATCGCCATTGGGTAGTTCTCGGACAAAGGAAAGAGAGGAAAGCTTATGTGGTCTATTATGCGGGCAAGACAACTGAATGAGGCCGCAGTGACCAGAAAAGGCCCATTAGCGTGGTACATACCTTAAGACAAATTTGAGCTTATTTGGTTGATCGGAGACATAATAATATTCCACGGATCATTCATCCTTGAAGTACCTACTCACCAAACAAAATGCTAAGGCTAGGCTTATAAGATGGGTTCTCCTATTGCAAGAGTTCAACCAACAGATCAGGGACAAAAAGGGTGTGGAAAATGTTGTTCTTAGATCACCTACTCGAGATTAACGATCGCACACAACCTCCTGACCCTCAGTCAGATAGGTTCTTTGAGGGTCACGCTCCTAGTTGAGAAGGCACCACTGGCGCACCCACATTGCAAATTGCTTGGGTTCTGAGGAGCTGCCGACCAGTTAAGCCTGAAAGAAATTCTTCTTAAAATTCACTCCCTATTAGGAAGAACCCTTCTTATCTAAATCTTTGTCTTGTCGAATGTCGGGAGGTATGTGCACGAAGCGGAAGCGGCAGAATCATGACCCTTTGCCATGAGAATGCATGTGATATATTGCTTCCAGTAAAAGCGCAGGGAAGGTCGCTGCGGTCTGGATTCAACGATCCCTCTTTTGAGATGCCCGTACCATGTGCGGGGAATGCGACAAATGCACGGTTAGGAAGATTTCGTCACATGATACCTTTAACTGGATTTTGGTAGTTGACACATTCGCGTATGGGATCGATTTCATGGGACCATTCCCTTCCTCCTTAGTTTACCCTCTACATTTTGGTGGGAGTGACTATGTGTCAGTGGGTTGGCAGTGAGTTCCTTGCAGGCGAGCAAACCTGAAATTATTACTAAAATTCTTAAAAAGAAAGAAAATATATTCTCAAATTTAGGTCCCCAAGGCAATAATTAGTGATGGAGGTTCGCATTTCTGCGACCAAACCTTTTGAGAGCCTCATGCAATGTAGTGTCGACATAGTAGCCACCCCATACCACCCTCGAGCAGTGGCAGGTTAAGTATATGAAGATCAGTCATGCGATGAGTGGTGAACTCTAGCAAGAAGGATTGGTCTCTTAAGGCTGTGGACTCTTTGTGGCTCTGAGACAACTTTCTGAGACCATTCTGGGCATATCTCACTTATGTCGCCTGGTTGTAGTAAGCATGTCACTGCTATGGAATTAAGTATAAGGCATGGTGGGCAGTGAAGAAATTGAACCTAGATATGGCGGGGCCCGGTCTCAACGGGCTCCTCGATATCAACGACGAAGGCGAGAATGATGCTATTTCAACTCAAAATTGCAAAAGATAGAAGTTGAAAAGTGCTTTGATCTTCATGCTTTCATGAGCATTTCAGATCAGGAGACCAGTGGTGCTCCCTTGAGCTCCAGAAGCTCCACCTCTTTCAGACAGCTTAAAATCAGATAGGTATTGTTCACCATCGAAGTCTATCTCAAGACTATAGGGTATTGGTTAATGGGCAAAAGTTTGAAACCATATCTGAGTGCAACCTCGGTAATGAGGAGAGATCCCACTCCTTGACTTTCCATGATTGCTAAAAGCGTCTTCTGAGTAAGCCTGTAGTATCTCGAGAAGCCCACTAAGATTGTTCTTTGCAATTTTGGTTTCTTTACTTTCAATTCTTGTTTTAGAGATTTTCTTGATTCCCTTGCTTTTTGCTTGTTTTTTCTTTTGAAATTTTTTTTCTCATTTACAAGTTTGTCTTCTCACAATTTTTTGTTTTTTGTTTTGCAGGTGTTGCAGTGGGTTGGGGGTGTTGTTTTTACTTTGGAAATTTCAGGTTCTGCGAAAATTTTCGCGGCTGTGGAATTTCGCGAGGTTACCGCGTTCATCTCCTCCCACTTTTCATGCCAGTCTCACTACCCGAAACTTTGTTCTTTACCAAGTAATTTTCCTTTTGAATCAAGCCATTGGCATTTAAGGCCATTAATTGGCCAGACCTTTCGGTACCCCCTCCTATATAAAACCCCTTTCTTTTCTCTCCTTTTCGTTTCACATCCCAGTTTCCCGATTTCTAAGCCAGTTAGTTGCCCCAAAAAAGTACTATTTTGAACTATTTTAATAGGTTTTGAGCGCTTTTGTGTACTAGTGTTATAATTAATCCGATTGACATGTTCGGGTCCACTATTGTACTTGATCATATTAAAAATTTTGTTTTGTAGTTTTACGGGAGGTGGAAGCGAATCGCCGTGTCAATCCAATCATAACAAAAGTCAGGTTGATTTCCATCAATTTCATAGCAGTTTTCTATCAATTTATTAATGGGAATGAAGAATATCAAAGCGAGAAGAAGGAATAGTGCGAAACTGATGGAGCAGTGCTGAAAATTTACGCTACCGCATTTGGAAATTTTCGCTATCATAGCGGGAATTTCGCTGTATGGCGAAAATTTTCCATCTAGCCAAAGTGTACGTTTTACATTTCGTGTTTAAACGACTCCGTTTTGGTTTCTCCTTTCTACCCTCATTGTAATAGTTTTAGTTAGGTTAGTTTGGTAGTTCACTTTGATTGTAAGGCTATATAAGCCATTGTAATACACTGTTGACCTAAGTTTTTGATTTTGGGAAGGAAGCAGTTACGGGCCCCTGTTTTTTGCCCTCATTTTCTCTCTTCTCTCTCTTCTTTCTCTCACTTTCTCGACTTCCAAACACTCCTACGGGATAATGACTCAAAGGATGGTTAGGTGAACCTCTTCTCATGAAGAGGAGGAGACTCTTTGAACAGCAGTTTTAAAGGAAAACTTTTGGTTCCCCCGTTTTCAGCGCGAGGAGTTTTGACATTTTGGTTCCCAAATTTTCAACTCTAGGTTTAGAGCTTTTTGATGTACTTTCTTTGGCCAATACTTGGCATGCTTTTAGGGTTCAATGTATTCTTAACTTTAGATACACTGATATCCATTAGTTGCTCTTCTGAGCCCTTTGATGGGATGAGGTTATATTTTTGCTTGTAGATGCATCCTCTTTGTAATACTTAGTATTTTAGGGTTCGATGGATGCTTATTATTAGATCCTTGAGTTCATTAGTTGCCTTTGATCATTGTAGGATGGGTCAAGGTGATAGATTTTCACTGAAGGAACCATAAATGCTAAATAAATGTTTTCTATCAAAAGGAAAATTATTATGGTTTAGTTTTTAAAGTTAAATGAAGATCCGGTTCGGGAAATGACTTTATGTCATCCTCCCAAACGCGAGGAAATGACCCCGGGGACCTCTCGGTTAGCCTAGGATCTTAAACCAGTGTTGGCCCCGATGTAGGAGTTCTTTTTATATTTTATTTGCCTTATTTTCAGTTTGTAAATCACTGTCGATTCCTTTTTACCCAAACCACAATCCAAATTTAATTCACCAATTTTAGCCTTCACATTGATCATTTGTGCAAGACTACGTGGCAAGACCACTAGAGCAGCTATACTACGGTGGCACCTCTGTGTGGAGGAATTTAGGATACAAATTTGTTGATTCATAACACCTCTTGTGCCTGAATCGGAGGCTAGGCGTCGTTTGCCGGGGTAGTGCCTAGTCGCAGAATGATGACCTGTTGAACACTTGTGATCCTCATCACAAGTTTGGTGAATTTTCTTGTATATATATCTTTTTAGTGTTTTCAGTGTGTTTAATTTTGTTTTTAGCTAACTTTACCCCTTTTTGGTAGAGTTGTTTTTTTTCCTTGTTTGGTGTTTGCTTTGTTCTTCTTATGATGCATTACAGTGGGTTAGAGATTGTAAATCAAAGAGTTGAATTTGAACCCGATGGAAGAGGGACGATCTGGTCGACATGTGGTAGGGGAGTAACTAGATTGCTTATATGTCCATGAGGATTACGAAACCGGCCATGGCAAAGTCGACTAACTTAGTGGAAGAATCGAATGAATGTAGGTCCATGAGGAATTTATAAGAGCCATTGGATGAGTTCACCATATGAGTGCTTGCCTGACCATAGTTGGAGATCACACAAATTCCTCATGGGAGACAGGGCCTCCACGATGTGCACCTCTCTTGAGCCCTCCATGCTTTATGGCCTTCAGCTCCTCGGTCACCTCGGCCACCACGGTCCAGTCCCTCCATTTGAACAAGCCATTTTAATTTAACCCAAATAGTGGATATTGACTTTGTGGCGGAAGCGAAGAGATTAATACCGTCAGTCAGGAATTATCGTTCAATGGATTGAGATTGAATAAGTCAGATGTTGAATGCGAACATAAGGATGACATGGACTATAATTGACCTTCAATCGTGGGTGATAATATTCAAGAAGTGTAAGGTGTTAATGGCGAGAATAGTGAATTTGTATAAGATATGGGATTTTTGTTAAATTGTAAAGAAGACTTCTTTGGATCATCAACATGTTATTCATTTCAAGAACAGAGATCTTCCTTAAATGGGAGCGTGAAGAATAGTGGACCTGAAGAGCATTATGGAATATTCTTTGGATCAGTTTATTCTTGGTACAGACCATTGCCGGGTTACTCCTTTGATAGTGTATATTCTATATACCGCTTGATAAACCTAAGCGCCTTGAAGCGGGCGGTATCCATTTCTGCGTATTGACTCAGGGATGACGCTGTATGTTTAGCCACTGCATCAAAAAGACCGTGGCGCTCATGTTTGTTGGTTGAATGATGGATGAGCACCACGAACCTCGGCATTTCTGCCAAACTCTGCCGATTCAGACCTCGAAACTAAAGAATTGGTTTGGGGAACCTGATCTCCCATTTTGTTTCATTTTTCTTGTCTTATTTTATTTTTATAAGTACTTTATTTGGATTTCTATAAGTTTTCTTCTTAGATTTTCTCTAATTTTTATAGTTAATCTTTGTTCTAGCTTGTTTTTCACTTTCTGATTTTTCATAATTTTCTTATAGTATTTTAAGTTTATTAGATTTTAAACCTCATCGAAATCATGACAGTAAGAAGGGCTTAATGAGAGAAAATTTCACAATAATAACAAGATTTACTTAATTATAAACAGTGGCAATTTCATTTACCTTAGCGAAAACCCCAGCTACTACCTTATGTGCAGACTCTTCTGGATATCCCCGACAAAAAATAAAGTTTGAATAGTAAAAGGTAAGTAAAAAATAAAAAATAAAAGAAAAAAATTTGTTTTTATTATTATTATTATTTTATTTTATTTTGTATCAAAAAAATTGTTTTTTTATTATTATTATTCTATTTTATTTTTGCAAAAAAGAATTTGTCTCTAAAAAAAATGTTTTTATTTTTATTTTATTATTATTTATTTTTTTTATTAATTATTTTATTTTATTTTCCAAAAAAAAAAAATCGCTATAAATATAGTGAAATTTCACAAAAATAGCAAAAATTTCGCTATGCTAGCGAAATTTTCGCTATGTAGCGAAAATTTTCTCTACTCCTCACTATTTTGCCTCCTGATTTTGTTTCACTCATAACTTTTTTATCCGAACTCCGTTTTAGGCGTTTTTGGTACCGTTGGAAAGCTTAGAGATTGTAGAATCCAAAAATATCTAGAAAGAACACTTTTTAAATTTTTATGAAGGTGAAATTTTCAAAATACTCCAACTGGTCACTTTTTTTCTCTCTTTTCTTCTTCTAACTTGTTCATTTTAAAGCCCAGCGGAGTGAATAAGGTGTATCAATGGAAACTTGTAGAGTCTCTATCCGATAAACGATCCACATCCTTCAGTGGCACTTCATTCCACACTACTTTCCAATCCGAGCCCCATTGCGGACAATGAGATATTTGGTTGGGGAGGTTCAGGCGAAGGAAGTCTGGATTTTACCCATATATTTTTGTTACTATTTTGAGCAAGCCCATTTGTGATGTTCGGTGGCTTCTTGGTTTTCTTTTTGTGTGAAGATTTGTTATCTATCTGACATTTTGATCCTTTTGCACCACTTTTTTTTTTTTTTGTGTTTTGCCTAACACAGTTTGAAAAAGGTGAAACTTTGTCCAATTCTATTAATGTTAGATTGAGTTTCCATGCCTAGTTAGTGGATGATCCAGTTGAACTCACTTTCAGGCCCACTTTTGTGGCACACCTTTAGCTAGCTTACTTTTATGCTGTCCAGTTTCTTGATAACTGAAGCGCTACAGCCTCCTAGCCTTGCAGCCAAACACTACCTAGTTTAGTTGACCGCCTTTAATAGGTTAAGGACCCCCATGCATTGAAGGCCAATGTGTCTTCCAAAATAAAAGAAATTAAAAAAAAGAAAAAAAAAGAAAAAGAAAAGAAAAAAGAAAAAAAAAAAAAAAATGCAACGCTTTGCCTTGAAACAAACACGGTCAGGGGTATATGGCGAAAACCTTCAAAGCCAATGCCCTAAGCCAAGCGGTTAAGACCATGAGCTTGTCTCTTCTACGGGTGGATAGGTAGAGGTTTAGCAAAGTTGTAGGTGCTGGAGTGCAGTATTCAGTCCAGGGAGTGGAGGAAACACAGAGAGTTTGTGGTCGAAAGATCCTTTATGACTTGGTGCCCTAAGCCTTAATTGGTTAGGAGTCATTTGGTAGATCCCGTTACATGGACTTTGGTGGTCGAGACCCTCCGTGTTACCTACAAACGCCAAAAAAGAAGTTGTGGAATAAAAGTAGGTCCTAATCTATTTGGGTTGGTTGGCATCTTGGGTTGTGGAGTAAGCTAGGTTGGGGAGATGCCGGTTTAGTAGTTTGTGTTGAGAGTTGATCAAACAAACACTTAGATTTTGGTGGAAGTTTCGGGTTGATTCATCAAGATGAAGGCTCTTTTGATACTCAATTTAGTATGCCATTCATTCTCTCAAGATAGTTATTGGACAAGGGTTTGATGATTCTTACTTAGAGTTAGGCATTACTCATTCACAACCTTTTTGAAATACCATTTTTGTGAACATTATTTTGTTATCATTTTGTATGCTTTCTTTTTCTTTCTTTCTTTCATTGCTAAGGGACCCCATGATGTGTAGGTTAAGAAGTGTGATTAATGCCCGAAAAGTGCTATTACGAACCCATTTTAATAGGTTTTGAGCGCTTTTGTGTACTAGTGTTATAATTAGCCCGATTGACATGTTCGGGTCCTGTGCCGATCGCATTAGAAATTTGTTTTGTAGTTTTTGCGGGAATTGGAAACCAAATCGCCGTGTCATTCAATCATAACAAAGTGAGGTTGATTTCCATCAATTTTCATATGGTTTTCCATCAATTTCGACCAAAGTAGGAAAGAAGAATATCAAAAGCGAAGAAGGAATAATCTGAGACATTGACCAGTCTTGGCACTCTTATATTGGAAATTTAGCTATATATGAAATTTTAAGCTATATAAATGAGGAAATTTAAGCTATGTAACCAAAAATTTTGCTTCTAAGCGAAAGTGTAAAAACTACATTTCATTTAAAGCATGACTCATTTAGTTTTCTCCTTTCTACCCTCATTGTAATAGTTTTAGTTAGGTTAATTTGGTAGTTCACTTTGATTAGCAGGTTATATAAGCCATTGTAATACATATGACCTAAGTTTTGATTTTTGGGAAGACGATTCACAGGGCTATTTTTACTTACGATTTTCTCTTCTCTCTTCTTTCTCTCGCTTTCTGGCTTCCAAACCTCCTGCGAGGATGGCTTGACTCGAGAGGATGGTTAGCTAGACCTCTTATCGCCAGAGAGGAGTTCTTTGACCAACGGTTTTTAAGGTAAACTTTTGTTTCCCCTGTTTTTCATTGAGTTTGACACATTTTAGTTTAAATTTCAACCTAGATTTAACAAAAAAGCTCTTTGTGTACTTTCTTTGGCCAATCTTGCGAGCTTTTAGGAGTTCAATGTATTCTTAGCTTTAGACACAGCAGTATCAAATGGTTATAACTGAGCCCTTTGGAGGTGGGTTAAGGGGTTATATTTTCCTTTATGGTCACATCCTCTTTGATCAATGCTTGGTAATCTTTAGGGGTTGGGTGGATGTATTATTAGATCCATTAAGATTCATTAATTTGCCTTCTGAATCATTGTAGGATGGGTGAGGTGATATGTCTTTCCCTTTGAAGGAACCGTAAATCTGTAATAAAATGTTTCTATCAAAAGAAAATTATTAGGGTTTAGTTTTAAAGTTAAATGAAGATTCGGTTCGAGAAATGACTATATGTCATCCTCCCCAGTGAAATGACCGGGGACCTCTCGGTAGCCTAGGATCTAAACCCGTTTATTAGCGAGAGTTTCTTTTTATATTTTATTTCGCCTTATTTTCGGTTTGCAAATCATCGATTCCCCTTTTTTGACAACAAGTCAAAATTTAATTCACCAATTTTGGCCTTCACTGTAGTCATTTGGCAGAAAACCATCACGAGTTCAACCACTAGACAGCTATACTGCGAGTGGCTTTGCTTTCACAGCTGATATGAAAATTAGGATCTTAATTTGTTGATTCATAACACCTCTTGTGTGCCGGGAGATCGCCCCTACCCCCTCTCCATTTCTTCTCATGCGGCTCCTGGCATGGTAGAGCCACGGAGACGCTTTTGGGCCTCGGGTGTGCCATTCCTCCCTCCCATACGGCGGCTCCCGGCCCCGGCTGCTCCGCCTTGCCAGAGTCCTCGAGCCTGCTGCTCCTGCCAGCCGCCGTGCCAGTGGCCCCGCCTGGCTGGCGCTTGGGCCCAGTCCTGGCGTGGGTTCCTCTGTTTGCTCAGGCCTCCCGCCCCCCCCACAGTACTCTTGCCCGACCCAGGAGGTACCACACGAGGGGTTGGCCCCACTGCCTGTCCATCCATCTGGCGACCATCTGAGGCCCCACGAGTCGAAGGCAGGACCTTGGGCCTAAGAGGAGTCCCTACAGGTGAGACCTCGGAGACCACGATCACCACCACATGAGAGTTCTTTGAAGCCCCCAGTATGGACACAATCACTGCCTGCGCTCATCGAGGCGGCCCATACTTCCCTTTCTGACCCTATTCCGGGGAATGCGAGTTGTAGTGAGAGGGATGCGTGCGAGAGGTTCATTATGATCTCGGAATCCTTTTCCGAGACCGGAGCTCAGGGACTCGATGCTCCCCCAGTGCGGAGGTACTCCACAGGTAGTTCATGCACCCCTGTGGGTTTCTACCGCACAGACAGTCGCCAGGTTCTACCACCTGATGACATCCAGCTGCAAGTCGACTCATTGCTCTTCATTTCTCCATCGACGGTCGACCCCGGATACTCGAGGGGCCTGGCGAGATATCGCGACTACATTCAATGCGGAATTGGTCCTCGCCAACTCGGCAGCGCAAATGATGTACATCCTCGACCAGTAGTGCGTCTTCTCTCTGGGACACCTCTGATCGGGCGATTTTCAAGAGGCAACTCGAGTGTGCATGCGTCTTCGTCCATTACCGCGATTACAATCTTTTTCCGTTTCTAGCATATAGTTCGGAGGAGGAACCATCTTCAAGTCTTGAAGGACAAATTAAGCGAATAAAGGAAAAATATTGAACTACTTGACATACTAAAGAATAGGCCAAAGAATAATGAATTTCTAATAAAAGAAGCGAATGCGAACCGGTTATCCTCTCGGAAGACACATTAATAAACGATTCCTCCAGTAGTATAAATTCACGTAGTTACTAATCAAATTTCTTGATTAACTCCAGTTTCAAAATACATCCCGAGCGTTGTAGTGCAGTGAATCTCTCCGTACTCCACATTCATTATCTAATTTATGACTGATTCTCTCGAATACGGGAGTCGATAACTACTTTTAAAGAGGACTTCCTTAATAAAATTATTTTCTTTGCAGTACTCATACCATTTGTATTTGTAAACCTTAGCTCAAGTTATAATTGACAAGGATATACATCTTCAGTTGCTCCTCCTCGAGAAATTAGAATAGATCAACCTTTCCTTGATTAGATCTCGACTAACAGGATTGGCCTCACCATCCGAATTAGGGTAAGACTCTTTGCTTGTTTAAATAGATATCATTCAACTCGTTCTTGATTTCAAGTGAGAGAGTTTATCTAAGTGAACTTACAAGCTCGAGATCCCTAATAGCAGGTTAATATACCTTCAAAGAAATGTACATTACTCTCAGGAATGTCTTCCCTGTGTCACTCAGAGGACCTCCTTGAAATCGAGCAATGGCCTTAATCTTAACTTGGGTATAGGACGTGTCAGTCCAAAATAGCCCAAAGCAAGTAAATTTATTATGCGAAATTATAAAATTTCTTTGAAGAGACTACGAAAAGATAAATTCGACTATAACGTTCACTTAATGGAAGGCTGGATTCCTCGATTCTTTTGAATTACGTCTGACATTCCTGCGATCACTTAAGAATGATACGCAATTGAGCGAAGCAGTAATTCCATAGAATTTATGCAGACCCAGAGCAATTTGAGTAGTAATTTGAAATTAAATGAATTACGCATTCGGCTTATTTCAACGATATGCCTCTGATTCGAAATCTGGCGAAAAATAAATACGAGGCATGATGCTCTAAAAACGACGGAAATGAAAAATTCGAAAAATAAAAGAAAAGAAAAATAAAAAAAGAAGAAAGAAAATAGGCTTTGGCTTATCAGTTACCTCGTCTGTGGCCATGGCTGCATGAATGAAATTTGGATATTGCGTATTTATAGGGTTTCGGTTGGGCCTAATCGATGTAACTGTTGTGGATTTTTTAATTATCAGGCTGATCCTTTATTCAGTCGCGACCCCAGGTTTCCTTGTCGTGACATCATCAAAATCGCGACCTCGATCCAATCGCGACTTAATGCTCTATGTGACTTTGGTTGAATCATTCTTGGTGTAGCGACATCACCATCTTGTCGCGATGACAACTTCTCACGTCTTAGCGAGGTTTAATTGTTCTTTCACGATGTCGCGGCGATCGATATCTTGTCGCGACCTGAAGCAAATCCATGCGGTCTTCAATGATGTCTTGGATGTGCGACATCGATCTCTTGTCGCGACATCATCACAAAAGCGTAGGCTTCAACTAGTTGCTCATGTTGTGGCGACATCAATATCTTTGTCGTGACATCTCTTTGGAAACTCGCATCATTGATGCGGTGTTCACGATGTCGCGACATCGGCAGTTCTGAGGCTTTGTGTTGCCAATCATGTGACTCAGTGTTATCGTGACCTCACTTCGTAAACTCACCCTTCAATTGGGCGAATTTTGAGGTGTCACGACTTGATCTCATGTGGGCATCGGCATCGGCTTCTGGTCTTCTCTTGATGGACAACGATTAAGCCATTGACTTGACCTCTTGTCGTGACATCGCCGATGTCGCGACACTCGATCTCGCGTCAGCGGCAAACAGCAAGTGTGGCGACTTCATCGATCAAACCTCTCATAAGCTTAAAGGTATTTTACATTTGTCGCGACCTGAATCTTTATTCGGCGTCGTTCTCTTTTAGCTCACGATTCTGCGGTGGCGGTCACGATGCTTCTTTGTCATTTGCATCAAATTCCACTTGCAATTCTTTTGGTGTCACGACCTCGGAATTTGGTTGTGTGACAACGCATCAATGAATCGGCGGTTCTTTTATTTACGCTCTGCCATTCATTGCACTTTTCTTCCACTTATTCTTTGGCACTTTTCTACTTTCTTTCTCTCTTCTGCTAATAACGATTTGGTGAAGTTTCTTCATATTCTGTATATTAATTATTCGTTTACAGATGAAAATAGAAACGAAAAAATGGACTAAAAATAGATGACTTTTAAGCTCATCAATGCCCCTCTCTTATCACCTTCGCCTCGGGCCAGTAGAGATTGACCCATTCTCGATGACTCTCACCGGGTAGCCCCCTCCCGGTGGAGCGTATTAGAGCCTCGGGCTCGCGGCCCCTCGATGCGGCATACGCGCCGATAGTCCCCTTGGTTCTCACGCCCTCTATCTTCAGGGCCCCACACTTTATGGGCGTTCTTCATGACTAGCACTTCCACACCACCTCCGCAACATATCACTATTTCCTATTTCCACCCGGGACTTTCTGACCATCATGGATGTAGTCCGCACGTTCTCCTCTACATCAGTATCATTCACGACTACCATTATTCCCTATGGATAGGATGACACATAGGTTACCATGGCTACATTCTGACGCCATACTCTTACAAATCGGGCTATCCTCATGCAGTTCAAAGTCACACTGGGCCTCCTAAGATCTCCATATGTTTGCTGGTGCCGCTCTACTGGCGGGGCCAGGTACCCCCTCCTGTCGCCCCCTGCGGGACTCCCATAGTGTCTGCAGGCTACATTAATTCAGGCCCTCCTGGCAGCGACACCTTGCGATCGAGGTCGAGGGCGCCTCTTCATAAACTGCGGCGGGGTAGCACTTCCTCCGCTAACTTTCCGATCCGGCCCATTCTGCGGTCAATGGCACGTAGTTGGGAAGTTAGTGAAGGAAATAAATTTTATACTGATATCATTTTTACACTTTTGAGTTTACTATGTATATGAAGCCCATTTTGTATGTTTAGTGACTTGCTTTGCTTCGTTTTAAAAGCTTTTGAAAAAGCTGAAAATTTAGTGACACACGGTGTTATACATATCAGACAGCTCAATTTCTTAACTCATTTGCAACAATTTTTGCCCCCATTTTTGTGTGGTTTTACCTAACCTGAAGTTGAAAAATTAAAACACTGCCGAATGCCATGGATCTTTGGAATTAGTTCCATGCATGATTAAGTGGTTGGTCGGTTAAGTCTAGGTATTGATCTTTTCTTCCTACCTTTTTGCTAGCCTTTGCTGTGCACATAGTTTCTGTAACTGGCCATAACTCCCTTACCATGCAAACCACTAAGTTTCATTGACCACTTGTAAGGTTATGGTTTCCCAAAAGAAGGCCAATGAAGTCTTCCAAAAAGAAAAAGAAAAGGAAACAAAGAAAAAGAAAAGAAAAGAAAGAAAGAAAAGCGCGGCACCTTGAAACCGAGCATAGCAGGGGTTTATGGCGAAAGTCTTTAAAGATTGGTGCCTCAGCCGCTAGTAAAGGGAACCAGGCTTGGTGCTCGCTACATGGGTGGATAGGTGAGGTTTAGCGAGTTGTAGGTGTTGGAATTTGGAATTCATTCGGAGTCAGTGAAACACGAGGTTGGTATTGAAGATCCTCGCTGACTTGATGCCTAAGCCTTAGTTGGTTGGGAGTCATCGGTGGACCGTTACTTGGACTTTGGTGAGGTGATTCTGACATTGCATCTTACAATACAAAAATATATGAATAAAGTGGAACGATTTATTTAGGTTGGTGATGTGCTAGGACTTGTGATAGCTTGGTTAGGGAGAAAGCAGATTTGTAGGTTGTTGTTGGCCAGTCACATAAACACTTAGATTTTGGTGGAAGTTTCAGGTCGATTCCCTTGGGATGGATACTTTTCTGAAACTTGGTCACCATGTGGAATTTATTCCTGGCCCGGTTGTTGTCTGGGGGTCGATCATTCACAACGAGGGTAGGGCATTACTTATCCATACACTTTTGAAAATACCATTCCTTTACATAGACATAACTCATCTGCTCTTCCTTCTTTTGTCATTGCTAAAGGATTTAGCAATGTGTCAGTTAAGAGGGAGTGATTAGTGGCCAAATAGTGCTGTTTTAAGCTCTGTTCATTGCAGTTTTTGAGAAATTTTTGTGTACTAAATCAACCGAAATAACTTGATTGATACAAGGTCGGTATACTCACTGATCATGTATTTTGTGGATATTTATGTAGTTTTGCAAACCAATTACACCATTATCTTCGAGTCAATTCAAATACGAAGAAAGCCAGGAGCGAACTTCAATTTGCATGACACAAATCGGGAAGGAAATTGGAGCTAAATTCGGAAGGAGGTGAGCATTGCGGAAGTTTTGCGGTGTTAAATTTTGCATCACTGCCTGTTCTTTGTGTTGACCCTTTTGGTACTTTTTGTGGTTTTATACCAGGGCCCTCAATGTAATTTGTTGTTTCATACTTTTTGTAATTTCCTTGACTACGGGCGTGCTCATAAGCCTCAGTCGAAGCTCTATAAAATTAATTAATCCATCGTCCGATAAAATTGGCACCAAAGCTTTCCAACTTTCCCTTGATTGTGACTTTCTCTCACATTTTCTATCCCTTTCTCACATTTCTCACCTTCAAACACCCCCCTTGAGGATGACAACTCAAGGGATGTAGCTAAACCCCCTCATCTTTGAAGAGGAGGCCCACTAGGTTAAAGATTTTGAGGTAAAACGTCACTCTGGCGCAGTAAAGGAATTTATTTTCATTTATGTTTTTGCATCTCACGTTAGGTTTAAATCCCTGTGATGTACCCTGAGTGGCCAATACTTGGCAAGCTTTCAAGGCTCAGTGGATACTTATTGCTAGATCCACTGATGCTCACTTAGTTGCCATTTATTTCTTTCCATTACGGGTTAGATCCAGGGCTAGTTTTAACTCTGAAACATTAATGGTTAATAAATGCTATACTAGGAGAAAACTTTTTAGGGTTCAGTCTTGCCCTTCGGCATGATCCCGGTTCGAAACGGCTATGGGCCATCCCCTCTCGATGTGAGAAAAGGACGCAGGAACATTCTGATTGCCCTTAGAACCCCCAAAGCGAGTGGCCCCGAAAACTTCAAGGTTCTTTATACTTTATTTCCTCTCGGTTATGGTTTTTCAAGCCATGACCTCCACTTTGTTTTTACATGAAACCCCAAATCAGTGGAAACACCATTTTTCGATCCAGCGCTGACTCATTCGCGCAAACCCCATCCACAAGTTGGAATACTGAACCCGCTTTATCACATTAGCTTTGCTACGACGGTAGAATCCTAGGATATAAATATTGATTCGTACCCTACGTAGCGCGAATGAATTTTGATTAAATTCACCGGTGTCGCTATAACTAAAATCGCGGTTCGCGGTCTTTTTCGGTAATATTAGCTAATCCCTCATATTATATTATTCTATAGAATATGGCGATGTTGGAATCAAAGGCGGCTAGAAGGCAGTAAAATAGGTAAGAGCATAAATAGTGACAAAAATGGCATCCACAAGGGTAACGGGTTTGCTTGACTGCGAAGATCCGCCATGTGATGAACCAAAAGCTTGAAAAGCGAGCGATGCGGGTTCCGTCATTTGCAAGCTCCTATGTGGCCAAGCAAGTCTCCCTTTCCATTACGGGAGCTCGAAGAAAAAAACCCTAGTTTCTGAGCCATTGATGGGCTCGCGTCTCGAGGTATAAAAGGGAAGATTTTTTGAAGCAAAAGGGGAGATTGGAAAGAGAAGAAGGAGGAGATGCAGCGGAGAGTTGATATCGGCCAGTTCAAGAAAGATCCACGAAGGCCCGAGTTTCTGGAGTTCTTCCCTTCAACCTACTTCATGATTCGAATTCTTCTTTTGTAATGAATAATATGATGAACTAACTCTTTTCTCTAGGGTTTGCCAACCCTAGCAGCGGTTTGATGGATTGATTTTTCGGTTTTAGCTTATTTGATTATTAATATGCGTTCATATGTTTGCTTTAGTGCGGGTTTAATTACATGTTATTTAATACGGCCCAGTAGTGACATGCTAAAGGCCCAGGAGTTTGAGATAGAGAAGATAACTTCTAGGGACATGGTTAAAAGCAACGCTTGGGTAGTCGGAGAATAGAGATATTCAGTTTGCCAGTGTGGCACTAAAGTTTGCACATTTAGGCGTTTGGTCGAGGGTTCGAGGGCGGAGATCTGTACATCCTTTGGTGAGATAGGCAAATATATCTCGAGAGAGAATATCTTGTAAGAAAAATCAACCCGCCAACATAACTCATATGTATACTTCAATAAGCCCTTAATTGAATTGACATCTATCAAGAGTGGTAGGAGATGGTAAAACCACCAGGTTTCATCATCAATATAAATTCAGCCATCGATTTTGAAACTTTTAGTAATTCAAAGTAATTTAGTCGTAATTCACTTTAGGAATAGATCCAAATATTATTGAAATCATTTAGTCAGTAGTCAACACGCTTCTCTTCGAGGGAACGACACTTGACTAACCACTACACTACGTCAACTCGATGCGTGCACTTGCACACACGGGTTTGCGTTTCCCAATTAACTTTAAACATTCTCAATCGGCCCGTCAATTCACCAACTTTGTGTTTGGCAGGTGTTAATTGAAAATTGAGATAATTACCCGTGAGAAAAGCGAAAAAAGTGGAAATTACGGCGATCTACTATGCCAACATAGTTTTTTTTTTTTTTTTTTATTATCCGACAAAATTTCCGTGAGACGAAAAGAACTATGCGACCCGGCGGCTATATGTCATATGAGTCACAGAGCTAAACTTAGGGGCATAAATAGAATCGTTATCTGACAAGAACAATGATCAAAAAATGACAAAAGAACTTTGTTGTGATAATCATTCCTTTAATAACAACATAAAAGTGAAGATTAATATGATAGAACTCTCTCCCGCGACAAAAGATTACAGCTCATTGTGATAAGTAACAGATACAACCTGAAGTCGAATTTGAGGCGAGTGTTTTATATTGTAATGAAAGTTTCGGCATGGAGCTGACTCGAGGAAAATTTATCATCGCAACAAAAGAAAATCATGTCAAACACAACATTCGAGTTCACAACAAGGAGCGATAGAATCTACATCGCTGACAAGGGGTGTTACAATCATGACAAACAAAACATGAGGTTAAGGTGAATTCTGTCGCGACAAGGAATTCTCTGTCGCGACATAGAAGTTAAAGAGCAATACAAGTGGAATGGCAACAAAGAAATTTATATTGCAACATAGTGGAATATTGAAGGCAAAATCTAAAGTCGTGCCAAAGTTTTTGTCCGATAAAAGCTAAATTGATAGAATTACTATCCATTCAGAAGAAAGTGTATTTGATAGAAGTATCAAAAAATGAGATTAGTAGTCAAGTTTTTTTGCAACAAAGATTTCTATGTCGCAACAACTTGACTCAATGGCTCAGCAAGAACCGGAAGAAGAAACTTTTATCACTCTGAAATAAAGAGGAGCAATCCTATCGTAGTAGAAATTACTAAGGAATCAAAGAAATCTTGTCACGACAAAGAAAACTATGTAGAACACTAGTAAACAATTTGAAGAATAAAATGCTTGTCCATGACAAGAAAAATTAATGTGACAAATTCGGAACGAGGAAGCAAATGAGAAGTTGGATTTCTGACTTAATTTAAGTGTTGCAATAAGAACCTATGAGTATATCAAAATTTTACATCACGACATTATCAAAGTTTGTCCCAAACAAAAATCGAGTAAAAGCTTGAAACGGTCGTGACATAGAGCAACAAAAATTATGAAAACCCGCCAAACAAGATTGAAGACTATGTGGTATAACTATGTTGCAGCGAGCGACCAATTTGGGCGAAATTTAGGGATCCGCAGTACGGTATTGAAGTGTGGCCAAACAATGGAAAGATCATAAATAGGCGAATCTAGGCCACTTTGTGTGCGACCCGTGAATCGAGGATTTCTAGGTAGTTGAAGACTCTGTATATTATTTTTCTTTTATTTCCGTTTTAGTAGATTTTGATTTAGCGTAGTTTTTAGTTAGTTTTCTTTTTATTTTCTGGAGTTGAGTGATGTAGTGCGGCTTTGAGCTGGAAATTCTTGTTAAATTTTCTCTTTCATTACTATTCTTGAAATAAATGGAGTTAGGAAAATTTTTGGATTTCATTTATTTAAGTTCATTTACACTTTCATGATTTTTCTGATGATTAGTCAACGATATAGGTAGAACGAGTTTTGAAAGTTGAGCTCCGTTAGGAATGGATCTATGATGATCTTCATTTTTAACAAAATGGAAGGAAAAAACCTTTAGTTAAGATTTTTTAATTTATTTGATTTGTATGATTTATGAACTTACTTATTCCCAGTACTAGTACCGTATACCCAAGCAAGGTGCTGTATCTTGCTCTAGTTTCCAAGAGAGATCTCTAGTAGTAGAGATGAAGTCCTAAAGTATAGGCGGGTTTCTTCGCTGGTGTCAGTGAAATTTGTCTTCTGGGGCCCCAGTGAACTTTGGTGGGTTACTCGGAGTAGATCATGACTTACTCATGGTGTGAGGATAGTTTAGGTGAAGTATCGATTTAATCCTTGAAGGTTCTTCCTCTTTCGATGAGCCAGATTGATCTGTGTTAACCAAAGATCTAATCAAGGAGATGGAAATTTTCATCAAAAAATGTAAGGATGAGTGATGATGAGTGGAGAGGCTTACTTGATATGCTCTATGAGACGAAATTCCTCAGTCTAGATATCTTGGGTATGAAGTTACTAAAAGGAAAAAATGCTAAATCTTTAGAAAGGATTTATATCTTACAAGTAACTGAAGTTAAATTATTAAATCATAAATGAACATGAATCTCTAATTAATGAAGGTATGGTTAGGGAGAAAATCAATTAGCTTTCACATTACTCTTTAAAATAAGCCCGACTTGGCTTATGATTGGTTAGATTGAAATATAAATCGACAAATTAGTATTGATCTATGTTCTAGTGTTGTCTCACTTTCGGTGAAGTCCTCAAAGCTCTTCTTATTAATAGTTTATGTACACTAGTGCATTACTTTAGCATTATTTTATTTTATTTTCGCCAATCATGTAATAACAAGTTCAAATAGTAAGGATCTTGAAGTAGATTGAATTGCCAGTTTTATGATTAATACCAATCCCGATAGCAACAATATCTGGGACTTAATGAAAATCCACTTTTTTATTGCTTGTGCGTGCATGCACTTGCATTATTATGACCAAACTCAAATTTTTGTAGATTTGTTTCAATAAAAGAGATGAACATATATTTTTATCTAGAGAAATCATTAAATGATTTTTAGAAATGTCATTACAATAGAGAATGAATAATATTCTTTGATGGTTGATTCTTAGCCGTTTCTGAGTTCTTGGTGAACAAGTTTTTGAAATTCATCGTTGTGTGATTGCTAATCACTTGGAAAAATTTAGTCTATACAAAAAAAAAATCGGTCAACAAGTTTTTATTTATTTGTTGGCAGGACTTAGATATGATCCTTTAACGATGTCATAAACTTGTATATAATCTAGTCTTAACAATAGGGCAATACTTTTCGAAGTATTTTCCTCAGAGCTCTATTAGTCCACAATTCCCATCCTTATAATATAGTTACTGAACTACTATTCAGGATTGGTGTAGTTAAGTCCTTACAATCCCTCATATACATTTTTGTGTCCCTTCTAATTGATCCTCTTAGTACTGGAGACCTTTCCCAGACCCCTAAACCTCTAGCTAAGTTAATTGAATCCCAATTAATTGATTCATGCCTTAATAAATTAGAACAAAATTTTAGGGCTTAATCAGCGTCTGAGGATACCTAAGTAAAATTTGAAAGTCAATTCTGGCATATTAAGTAACGAAAACCTTGCATCTTAAGTAACACCAAATACACAACAAATCAAACATAAAAAATCCAACCAAATTAAAGATTAGAGGAATCAAACACCAAATCTAATAACCAACCCTATGAAATGCTTAGCCTAACATTTCAACTATCAAAATCCATAAATTCATGCTGTCGACAAACATAAAATTGCATAAATTGAAGAATGAGAAGAGATAGAAATGCAAAACAGAGTTTAAGCTACAAATGACTTCAATCTCTAGATCCAAAGCTAAATCCACCTCCACAGGTCATTAACCTGGCAATCATTACAAACCAAAGTCTTCTAAAAACAGAGCCTAAATATAAGAAATCTCTGAGAAAACTCATCCCCAAAAAATGGAGATAAAAGCTGAAGAAGGAAAAAGAAAAAGCTATCACGAACCTCTCCTTCTCTCAGTTCGAGACCCTAGAAATATGTGAAAAGATTCCCTTAAATACACCTCGGAAAATGGGCTAGCTTAATTTAAAATGGAAGTAAACTAGGCTAAATCGTCATGTGGTCACGACCATAACTGCCTTGTAGTTGCGACCACACCAAGAGTTGGTTGAAATCGGGACCATGTTGCATCTTTATTGAAGTTCTTGTTCTATGGTTGCGACCACACCAAAGCTTTTCTACACAGTCTTCTCTATATTTGATATGTAATTACGTGACATAAGCATTATAAATGCAATAAAAACTTCTTCACTATATAACTTCTTCAATTTTACCCCAATTGCTTTTCATATGGGTTTCAGTTCTAAAAATACACAAATATAAGTGTATTAGACATGAAAATAGATGAAAGGGTGCTTAGATTAGCATCAAAATCATGAATTATACTTATATTGCACTAATAAAAACTGGCTAAAGCACACCTAACACTGGTTTCTTGCAATCACATATTCTCTTTACATGTTAAGTCATAGTTTAGGAATTTCTTGGTTAGTTTGCTTTCCATTCTTTTTAACCTTTATTGTTAATCCAAATAGTTAGGACTATTCTAGTTTGATGAGTGTGTGATCCTCATGGGATGATACTCATACTTTCATTATATTGCCGAGGTGATGTATTGCACTTGCTTTTATAAACTACACTCTCTGTTTAATAGACACATTTTTCACCTATCAAACCAACATCTTCCTCATTTCCAAATCCTTGAAGGTTTTCCATGTATTTATGCACTAATTCAGCAAATTCTCTCTTGTCTTTTTTTATTTTTCTCAAAAAAATTTCCAACCATATCAAGAGAGATAAAATTATCACTATCGGATCTTTATAGCGAAGTGCATTACCTAAGTCAAAAAAATCCAAGAGGGACAAGATATCAAAACTAGAAATAAACTAAGAAAAAATATATCCAAGTAAAGAAGGGCTAATTTAGTATGTCAATATTAGTAAGACATTAATCCCCAATATGAACATTAAGTGAAATGTCTTTATAAAATAAAATGTGCGAAACATGTGCTCGAAGTGCACACATCGCCTCAAGTATTCTGATGTAACTCTGAGTATCATCACGAAATTTAAGTTTACTAATTATTGAAATTGAATTAATCCTAACTTTATCTATATGAACACATGGTGGAATTGAATTGAAAAACAAACTAAACTAATGAAATCCCAAGCCAGTGTATCTAACAAACAAATAGGTGAGAGGAGCCAATGGCGATTAAAGTGCAGGTTTTGACAAATCTTGTTCTATGGAAGTTCAACTTGATCGTTAGTGAAGACAAAATAAAATATTAATGGCGATTCATAAACATGTGTATTCTTTCAACTTAATATGATCAATCCTTAAAGGTTATATTTTATCTCTACCTCGAGCCATCATGACTAAAGATCACGTTACACATTTAAATCCATCTCAAAGCCACATGCAACCACAAATATCTCTATTCTATGCGAAAACACGATGCCTATTGATATCTAACCTAAGGGAATCGCTACTCAGCCTCAAATTGAGTCCTATGAATCTTGCTAATGGTGATCAAGCAATAGCAAACATGAAGAACTAAACAAGACATTTAATATAATAAAGACCCCGAACATGAGGTTACAAAGTAAAAAACACCTCCATAGTTCACTGTCAAACTACAAGCAAAACCCTAGATTAAGAGTTTAAAACATCCTAAGGAGAGTTTCGATCAATAGGGAATTAATAAAAGCATAGAGGAGAAACAATAAACTAGATGAAAATGAAGAAATATTAAGCTCCTTATCTTTTGTTCAAGCAGTGAGCCCTCTCCCCCAGAATGTCTTTTTGAACCACAGGAAGTTCCTTTTATAGGCTGACCTCGTTCAAGGCAGATGGGCTTTCATCATTTTGGGCTCGACAGCCACGCCTCAACGTGAGAAAAGTGAAGCTGCGGCATGAGAAATGGAAAGACACATTGTAATTGCCAAGGCAAAATGAGGCCTCAATGTGGAGACTCACGCATCAACATGAAGCGACCTCACACCTTAGGCGGTAGCTCATACGATGGGAGCTGTGTTCCCGACCTACAACTTCATCTTTGTAATTGTACTTCTTTATGCCATTCTCAATCCTTCTTTGCTCAAATGCATCCATAGGTTCACCTACACACAAAGATAACAAAAACTAGTATTAGAACACTTATTGATCATAAAAACAACATAAAAACACCTAAACGCATAAGGATAAAATGAGTATATAAGCTACTCATCAAGAGCATTATAAGGACTCATTCGATCAGTCAATGTTGACAATATTCTTGAGGCTGATAACAACTCAAAAAGTGCATTTTTCGAGAACTTAATTTTAACTAAATAAAACTCTTTTTTGTGTGGAAACTCCTGATTCACCAGGCTTTGTGCGGTGTTAGCCCCGAAACATGTTACTAATGTTTTTATTGAGTACAAGCATGCATATAGGCATTTTTAGGCACTTTTACAACTTTTTGGAATCATGAGGTCAAGCAATGAGGACGTCTTAAAATCTTTTGTGCAAGCTTGGAAGTCTGTGGATGCAATTCAGTCGAGTTAGGACCATGAAGGAATGATCACGCAAGAAGATGGAGGATTTGAACCTATTCTTGATCATTTCTCACTGCATCCTTGCAATTTTGCACTGCATCCACAAGCAGTGCAAAATTTTGCACCACTTCCTCATTTAAGTTACTCCTTTGCTGGGTTTACTTTTTCCTCACCCCAGTAACTAGTCATAGGAAATTTCAAACTCCATAAATCACCATGGGTAGGTCAAGCTTTAAGACCTTCTTTATATATTTTCTCTAAAAATGAATAATCATTACTCTTTCAAAGCACTCAAAATCAATCTTTTAAATTATATTTTATTTTTATTTTTAATAAAACAATCAATAAGAGTAGGCAAACCTAGGATTAAAAACCAAGAGAGGAAAACCCATCCCAGTGGACGACCTTAGAGCCACTATACCTCGATAGTTAGGTACTATTTGGGGTTTGTTTAAGTATTATAAATTCCCATGTGATTCCTCTAACTCTTAATCAACCACTCGATAAGGGTGGAAACCGAGAAGTTTGACAAAGATAATCCTAGTATAGCGAAACACACCAATACGTGGCTCTATATTTCTCGAGAATAAAGTAGAGAGAGTGTTTCTCAAGTAGAATACTCTCCTGGAATTATTAGGCGGAGTGTAATGTGCTTAATAGGTTGTACAAGGCCAGAAACATAGCCTGTACGATCAATAAGTGAGTAGATACCACGAATAATCTTAAAAGTAGCATGCAAGGAATTATGAGAGTATTAAAAATACTTACACTTTACTCGTGATTATGGCTACTCTATACAAGATTTCCTGATGTACTTCAAGGATATAGCGATGCTAACTGGATATCTAATGTTAAAGACTCAAAATCCTAGAGTTGTTATGTGTTTACTTTGAGAGGAGTAGCAGTCTCATGGACATCCTCAAAACAAGCAGTTATTTCCATATCCACAATGGAATTTGGGTTACATATAGCACTACCAAATGTGGGAAGAGGAATTTGAAGGCTACGCCACTTCCTAGAGGATATTTCAAGATGGCCAAAATCTATGCTTCAATATGCATACATTGTGATAGTCAATCTACTATTAGTATAGCATAAAAAAATATGTACAATGAGTAGCACAGACATTCATCGTGAACTCACCGTGGAGCAACTACTCTCAGCGGGGGGTTATCTCTCTAGTTTTTGTAAGATCTAAGGGGATAACATCTAGGATCCCCTAAACAAGGTTAAATAGAGAGTTAGTTGAAAGTTATCGAGGGAATGTGACTAAAGCCCCATAAAAAGAATAAGTTAATAGAATGGCTACCTTCGTTGATTGGAGATCCCGATATCTAGGTTGAAAGGAATAACCTAAGTAGCAAAGACTTTGATTTGATCCTTGTGGGGATCTTCCTTGTTCATTCCTGTTATGGAAATAGTGATCTCTACCATAAGAAAGGTTAAGCTATACTTTTAATGATCTCTGTGCATTTGGAAAGAGAAAAGGTAACATGAGCTACTCTTGAATTTAGTAGATCCTGCAAGGAGTAAGGATGAAGTGGGGGTAGAAGCTAGGGAATTGAATAGGGCACAATTTCTATTAAACTCTTGTAGGAAACAAGTGTATGGTCATGGCCAAAATGAACATAAGAAACTAAAACTAAAATCTTAAGAAAAGATTCATGTGTAAGGTATCTCATACGTCTACACAAATGGCCTGTGAGTTCAAAAGGACATCGTGTCTACTTTTTAGTTAATAAATTAAACATGCTTCTCTGAGGGAAGGTTCAAGGTTAACAACATATCTTCTATGCATGTTTCCTTGTTGTACTCTATCTATCACTAGTGATGAATCTTTGGTCCTTTCCATTGAATGTCAATTTCATTCATGTGGGGAATTTTTGGAATTTCCTTTTTAGTTTGAGTGAAATTTACTCCATTTTCAAAAACTTATGTAAAACGATTGACTTAAAATAATTTTTAAAACACTTCAAATGTTTGAATAAATCTTTACAGCCTTCAATGGGTGTTTTTATTCATTCCGTCTGTTGAACCTAAAAGCGATCGATGGCGATCAATTCATATGTTCCTCCCCTTTTCTGATATCTTAAAGAAATTAGGATTCTCTTTGAGACGAGGAAAGGAAAATCTTCAATCATATTTTTCGATTCTCTGCATTGATAGAATACGAACAAGCTAGTTTATTAAAATTATTTGCCAAATAAGGTATTTATTGCCTTTAGTCAAGGAAGACTTTTGTATCCTAGAAAACAAACGTTGTTGAAGGCTTAAAGCACCCTTAGACAATGCACGATTCTGCTTTGAAGAGATTGTGGCTACACAAGACTCGGTCTAAATCTCCATTTTTTGTTAGATTTATTATTTTTCTTACTTCCTTTGTTTTAGTTTGTAATGCTGTAATTGTAACACATGGTCCCCATGATTTATTTATTTATTTTATATGAACTTTATTTATTATTATTATTGTTATTATTATTATCATCATCATCATCATCATCATCATCATCATAAAACATAAATAAGGGTGTTATATTTATTTTGAATCTAAAGTGATTAAAAATATCGATTTCTTGTCATATTAATTCAATTAGTTCGTACATTAGTATTGAAAAGAGTAAATTCATATATTAATTTATTTATAAGACTTATCATATTGCCTTGTGAGTTAATAGGTCAGAACCATGTTACTCACTCCATTCAAAGGACGTCTATTTCTTAGCATGATCGTATTGAGTGGCATGCTAACCCCTCTCTTTATTGCTGAGTCATTCTAGATAATGATCTTCATAATCTATTACCTCCATTTGCCTTAAAAAATAAAATAAGAGTGCATTCTCACGTGCATAAATTCGCATCTTTTTAGAAAAATAACTTGCTTTTAATTATATTAAAATGAAATATATAATTCTTTGTTAATATATTTCAACTAAAACTAAAAATATATAGAAAATTCAAAATGACAAAGCATATAGACGAAAGTAGAAGTCCTTGACAAAGTTTTGGATTGAATAAATTTTGGAGAAGAATAAAAATAGGACCAATTCATTTTGTGTTACAGTAATTTTCTTTAATAAATAAAATAAAGAAATTGTGGGGAGAGGCAACAATCTAACGGCTTTTCCTGGGAAGATGTAGAGCCACTACCGCGCTTTTGAGAGAAAAGAGAGAAAAAAAAAATCAAATCTGATTCCAATTTTCCTCTCTCTGAATCTTGTTCCATTTTTCTTTCTCTCTTTGTTCGCCTTGTTTAGATCATTTTTTTTTATTATTTAATACTGAGAAAAAGAAATCAAGTGTGAGTAATTAAAAGGCGAACGAGAAAAACATGAATGATAAAGCATCTGTGTCCAAGGAGCTCAATGCCAAGCACTCCAAGGTATCCTTTTCTTTTGTTCTATTTAGATCTTTCTGATTGGTCGCTGAGAAAATTGGGAACAAAAAGAGAGACGAGAAATTTAATTTGAATAATAATAGATATATGACGAGTCATATGCTTCATATCTCTAAAAGCGTAAATAAAGTATGCTTTGTTTGACATTCAACATGATAGGTGTTTTTTAGGGCTTGTTTGGTGGTAGAAATGAAAAAGGAAGCTTTGCTTCTTCTCTTTTAAAATGTTACTTTTCAGAAACTGAAAATGATTCAAATGTTAGTTATTTATATGTTTTTTAGTTTACTTTTCCAGTAATAAAATGTTTGCTTCCATAAAACACAAAAATATATCTTCGGATTTGCTATAACTGATTTCCTGTGTTACTATTATGTTTGTCTTATTTTTTTGAAAGAATTATGTTTGTGTTTTAAAATCAGAAATAACTCCCGAGTCCTAATTTTTTTTAAGCAACATGAACCCAAATCTATGTCCAAATGTCGCTTAGAACCTGTTATTTATTTTTCACTAAAGTTATAATTTGGTTTGAAATTTGATGGAAAATGCGAGGAAAAAGAAAATATAGTGGAAGATAGAAAGAAAAAGAAAAAGCAAAGGGAAAATAAAAATATTTTCAAAGAGTCAATAGAGGGTATTTTATTTTTGCCTTTAAACTCATCATGTTTACTTGGAAAGTGTTAAGGGAAGAAATAATGCTAAACAAAATGATTTTCTTATAGTTTGTTGTCTAATGAAAAATCTCAAAAAAATCAAATATAAATAAAATTATTTAGAAATGCAAATATTTTAAGTATCTAATCTCTATATTGATGAGTTAGAATATATAAAATAAGTAGCAAACATTAGCAAAAAAATAATAAAGTCAGATTTAACTCTACTGTTATTTTTCTTCATTTTTTCTTTCCTTCTATTTTTCCTCTTTATTTCTTTCGCTTACATTTTCCTTCAAGTTTTCTGAGAACCAAACATAGTCTAAATCATTTAAAAATATATACATTTCTAACTAATTTTAATTATATTTTATTTTATTTTTAAAAAAAATTATAGAACAACAAAAATTTAAAAAAATAAATCATATATATCCTATTGTAAAGAAGTTTGGAGATGTAATGAACTGAAGAAGAAATCATCTTATTGACCAGATGAATGAAGAAGATACAAGAGATACATAATTTATAGAGACAGAGGAGCCTTAACTAATTACGGTTAGCAACAACTTTATGTTAGAGTGATCTGTTATGAGTAACCTCCTTGAGCTGAGAATACTACAGTTATCACCTATCATTTTTTTTCTTTCCTTGAAACCAAACACAATCTAAGATTTTTTGTTAGAACATTTGGATGAATGTGTTAAATGCATGATATTCATATTAAACCCAAATCCTACATGGTTGAGATTTTAGAAAAGTTGATCGTTTAACAAAATGAAACATATCTAAACATATTATCTAATATAGCATATCTATAAATGCACTTGTCACATGAGTTTCTCCACCAAAGTTGTTGAATGGTTCATAAAACAACATAATTGATGTATCTTATAGTTCAAGGTTGACATTTGCTTCCAAGAAAAGTTTTAAGAGTCAAATTAGAGGATAGACATACCGGGATGGTCTCTATAATTTACCAGCATAGTTAGGGTTGTCTTTGCTTCAAGAGGAAAGTTTTTAGAGTCAAATTAAAGGATGAACATACCAAGGATGGTCTCTATAATTTACCTGCTAGGGTAGCCCAGTTGGTCAAGGCTAATGCTTGGAAGTCTAGTCCCACTAAGAGGCAGATGGTCTCGAGTTTGAATATTGTCACTGATGATGGCACAATTTTAGTAATTGTTATTAGAGGCAGTCAACACATAACCAAAGAAAAGAAAGAAAGAAGAAAAGAAAGGCAAAAGGAAGAATGAAGAAGCGTTCTCAGTTACCTGTAATACATTATTTACAGGACATTGCTGGACTATATTTATTCTAAAGAAAGAAAAACAATATTAAGGAAGGTGTATTTCTGTTGTTATCTATTTGAAGTCTGAAAATGAAATATAAATTAAATTACTTATAAACTTTTATATTCTTAAATTATTTAATCTTTATATTGATAAATAAAATGGGTTTGAAGTAGCACATAAAAATGACATCAAAATTATCATTTTCCTTTTGTTTTCTTTCCTTACTACTTTCCTCTCTATTTTTTTTCCTTATATTTTCCCTAATATTTTCTGAGAACCAAACATAGCTCTCTATTATATTTATTATGACTCTCTATTATATTTATTATGAAAACTTGATTTCGGCTTGCCTAGCAATTTTTGAGCCATTTATGTTTCTATGTTTGTTTAATCAATTGGTGAAAATGTTTGGAAACAGAGTATTTCATTCCTTGAGTTAGAGATGGCATACATATATACATATATATATATATATATATATATATATATATACTTATATATATATATATGCTTATATTTTATGTGGGTGGACCTAGAAATCTTATTTGGTCGGGGATGGTAATGCACATGGTAAATTGTTGGGATCAATGTACAGCGGAAGCCTGGATCATGATTGAAAAGATGTGTGATAAACTAATGTCATCATCCTTAGGGTTTATTAACCTCTGGGCGTGGGGCCTTCCAAGCTATTCTAGTCGTAACAAATCTGTGTATGGGCACGCCTAATTACCAGAGACCAGAGGAGTGTGTAAAGGCCCTAAGAAGAATATTTAAAGGTTCTAGGGAGAGGGGTTTGTTTATAGACTCCAAATCCTAATCTTATAAGGTTACTTGTCGTGACGGCCAATCCCTACCTTACAAGGTTTCTTACCTATCAAATAACTTTACTTCTATCTTGTTGGGTTTCTTGTCTCTTGGCAATTGTGTGAGCTGCAGTCACTATTTAAGCTGGCACGAGGATCCAACGATTCATTATTAATTTTGACTCTTGATCAACAGCTCAAATTGTTTCTAGAGCATAAATCCAACATAAATATCATCGTGTATGAGATTTGGAGAAGAAGTGGCATAAGATAATGATAGAACACTTCAACTAGTAGTGAAGTGAACAAGAAGAATAAGTGAAATAAATAAGGTGAATCACTTTTCTATTCCAACATTTTTTATTCTTTAGATATGTTACTAAGAAAAATATAGACAAATCTTCTACTAAGTTTTCATTCAAAATATTGAATTATGTTTTTCTTCCTTCTCAATTGACTTATAATGACTAGGACACGTATTAGTTTCCTCATTAGAGAACAGAACTGAACATCAAATTATTTTGTTAAATTTTACTCATTGATATACAGATTTAAATGTAATAACACATTTTTTCCTTGCTTCCTTCATTATTAACTTCCTATTGAGATTCAGGAGGTTTGTTTATTGTCTTTCTATTACGCTTCGGTCATATCAGATTGGTATATTTTATGTTATTTCAAAAATTTTCATGAATTAAGGCTCTGTATTTTCATGTTGAATCCCCTGATGGCAAGGTGCCTCCTGTTTTATTACAGATATTGGACTGTCTTCTTAAGCAGCAGGAGAATAGGACATGTGCTGATTGTCGAAGCAAGTATGGAGTTCCTGAACCTATTTATGATGTGTGGCTTGATGATCTCACTGCATATTAACTTACTTCTATATAAAAAAAAAGTTCACCATTAGTAATAAAATACTAAAATGAAGCTGGTGATATGGTTGGATTTTGCTATAACCATTCAAAACTCTTACGTCACAATAAGCTGCACTTAACAGAGTTTGATGCTAGTGACTATCAATTAACTGCTATAATGGTTTCTTATTTTTTCAGTCATTGCTTAATGTTCTGGGATTTGATGTTTTATTCTATGAATTTAATGGAAATGCTATAATGATTAAGTTATATTTCATTGCTCTCAAACCAGTATTCTTAGTATCAGTTATGCTGTCAAGTTGAACATCTAGTTTATGTATTTTTGTCATGGATGTGCTTGCAGGTAAGACCCTTGCAAACATTTTTTGGATAATCAGTATGCCTTTTAAATGATTCCGTTGGGATCATAATTGAGTGGAAAGTTTTTATATTCTGGGCTGAACAAGAAAAGGGTAGAGTTTATGTGCCTAAAGAAAGTGTAAGAAAGGATTTTGAGGGGTTAATGGAATGGAAAGGTCCTATGCTTAGAAATCTGTTCAAAGTTATAATGCACGGAGTGTTAAGTGTCATAGGTTTAGAGTTAAGGTTAAATGTAAAAGCTAAAGTTTGGTGATAGAAAAGTATGTTCAGTAGAAGTAAGACAATATATAGAGGCTCATCTTGGTATTGACTGTATTAAATGAGTGACAAAAATTACTCCTCACAGTTTTCAGAAATATGTCATTTCCATCCTCAAACCAGCAGACAAGAAACGAAGAGATAAAAAAAAAAAACAATTGAATTCCTGCTTGAGTCTTTCTATCACATTCTCAAACCAACCAACGCGTTCTTTCAAGGAAAAATAGTAGGTAACAACTAACAGCAAACAATAAAAAAAACTGTGAGAAACGCAGCCCAGGAGGCTTATCCCCTCTGCTAATTTCCAGCCTGCTCTGGCCTCCCTCTAGCCATTCCACCTTCTCAGCAGTATCACTTCCTTCATATTGCCCCCTTTTCCTTCTAGAATATACTTGCCAAATGAGCTGATCTATGTCTGGGCTCAAGTGCCGTTATCTCCTCCCTACTTTCTGTGTGATTTTCTCTATCACTACGCCACCCCACCCCCCAATCAAGCATAGTCTTGTCCTCAAGACTGAAGGATGGGAAGTTGCTTTTTAACAATAACTTGTCCTCCCATGTTGCTTCCTCCACTGGTTTGTTGTGCGTGAATTAGAGGTGTTGGACAGGAGTCCCCTACTGTTTGATGAGCATTGAGCTAGTACCTGATGGGGAATTGAAATATCTGCCTTCTCTATGGAGAACTCAACAGGTAAAACTACAGTAATTGTTTGAGTGGTCACTGTTGGAAAAATAGGTTTGAGCACAATAAATTAGCTATCTTTGAGCTAAAATTACAATGGGTCCCACAAACTCTTTTCGGTGGGTCCACAAGGGAATGTGTTCTCCTTTATAAAGAGATGAATATTATATATTGAGTTGCTCAAAACCATTAAGGAGTGAATTAGAAATTGCACTCCAGCCTCACCCCTTGAAAATGGTAACTAAAGGTTTAAGCTTGTGGCAACATGTCACCATCGGATGGGAACAAGACTTTTAAAGGGTATATATACACCCTACCTTATGGTTAGGTTTTAGGCCCAAGGGGCACGAGATTTTGTGGAAGAGAGGAGGACCTAGCTCAGTGCTTGGTTCACCGCCACACTTGTGCGTGTCGCCGCCACGCACGGGCACAGTTCGGGTCTGGCTTAAAGCGTAAGGTTACCATTGGACCACGGCTTGTGTCTAGTAGCCATGTAAACGAGCAGACCACGACCCATCCTTAAACCATGGTGTGCTGAGCAGTCCCGGGCGGAGTCTATATATAGGCCACACGATCCACACCATTGATTAATTTTCATACGTTCATATTCATTCATTCGTTTTTGAGATTGAGTTACGCACGGTTAAGTTGGCAGAGTATAAAGGAAGTGCTTTCACTTCTTTGTTGGGAGATAAATTTCATCTGAGGCAGATTGCCAATAACTCAGAAAGCACCCTTCTTGCGAGAGCGATATTTTGTCTTAAAGGTGTGTCCAACACAAGACTTGATACGCAAACGGGTTCCAATGATTGCTTTAATTTTATTATGTTTTCATAAACAATTCCTCATAAACATCTGATATAGGTTCTACAAAGTACATTTTGATTAACGTGTTATTTATTCGTCTTTTATCTTCTATTTATTACATTTTACAAAGTATGTTAACAATCTTGAGACAAAATAGTTTATTTTAAAGATAGATATCCAGTGGATTATGTGGAATCTGAAACTGGCTGCATGATTCCCATTATTTTAAATATAAATATCCTTGCATTACGGAATCACAGAGACTCTTTGCATACTAGGTCAATTTATTTTCAAATATTATATATCAATTTCTTAGTTTCTGATGCAGCCGGTTTATGATATCGAGTTATCAGTTTATATATCGGGTTTACATATCAATCTTAATATTGTTTTATTTTTCCGATTCACGCAGCATTATTCTTGCATTACTAATATTGTTTTGTGCTTGATTAACCATGATAATCTTATTTGTTTAATATATTTTATTTTTTGCTCGAGATTTACATTTCGATCATACTTTATTTTTAAAGATATTGCTACGTAGAGCAGTGCCCACTTTATTTAATCTTGGTTTTATTCAAAATTTGGCTAGTCATTTTTAAATATTTTTAAGGTATATTGTTTTATGACGAGAACTTCAGTTCGATAGAATGGCATTTCTTGATTCTTTGTAGGGCCTCCTCAGCCTTTGTTATGGCGCCAATGGTATGAGTCATGGAGAAGCCGGAAAAGTTTAATGGGATATAATTCAAAAGGTAGCAGCTCAAATAGTATTTGTTCTACTGACCACCTTAAATTTGGCAGTTTCCTTGAGAGGATGCTCAGCATTTAAGGAAAAAGCGATAGGCAAGTGGTTGCCCTTGTGGAAGCATGGAGCTTGTGTCGATTTCTTGTGTCGCAACTACCTCTTGAATGGCTTGGACAACACACTGTATAATGTGTATTGCATCTTCAATCACACTTGAAGAAGCTGTGGGAATCCTTGGACAAAAATTACAAGGCGAGAATCTGGGGCTCAAGAAGTTTGTAGTGGGAATTCTAGAACTACAAGATGCTAGATTCAAAAGGCAGTGAGCAGCGAGTTCAAGATGCAAGTGATGCATGACATACATGCGAGGAAGGGATGTCACTCAATGAATCCTTCCAGTGGCTTTGGTATTGAAAATTATGCCACTATGGAAGAGTTCGAAATTACCTAAAGCGTAAAGCGGAAGGAGATGAAACTTAGAAGACTTGATCGTGGGGGTGAGAATGGGGAAGACAAGCGCATGAAAAGGAAGGGAAGGCCATCATGGAATCTAAGGCCAATGTTGTGGAACAGGCGGACCTCCCACCCGATAACAAAATGTCGCAGACGGTCAGCGAAGTCTACGAAGAGAAAGTTCAAGAGCGAAGTGCTATGTGTCTGACAAGAGGCGTGCTAGGATTATCATAGTCGCAATGAACAGAATCAAAGCGCCCTCAAGAGGAATCTCTTGGTGAGTAGACGATGTCTCAGACATGAACCTCTCAGTCATAGTCTCTGAGGTGAACTTCATTGGCGTGATACGGAATGGAGTGGACGAGTACACTTGTCATGTTTGCTGAATTGAGAAGATGTTCTCATCATATCAAACCATAGATAATGAAACAACTCTGCCGACTAACTCCTCTCTTCAGTTTGGAAGGCCTTGAGGAAGGTAGTATTAGAAGACGCTTTCGGGTAAGGAACTTACTCGATGATGTGTTGCGTGTGAGGGTGAAAGAAATCTAGTGTACGGATCATTATTTGAGTAAGAGGGCTTCAAGTTGTTGTTTTGTCTCAAACAACTTCATCCTCGCAAAAATGGGATGTATGTGGGGAAGAGGTACATGAGCAAATGGGCTCTTCAAAATGAATGTAATGATTGTTATACCTCCTATTAAGAATATCAATAATAAGAACACGTCTTCTGCTTATATGCTTGAATCTTCAAATGTGTGGTATAGTGAACTAGGACATAATTATGATACGATACTTGTGAATTAAATTTTATATGGAATGTTTGCCTAAATTTCAAGTAAGGGTCAAATCATAAATGTGAGATTTGTGTAGAATCTAAACTTACAAGAACTTCTTTCCAATCAATTGAAAGAAGTAGTGAACTTCTAAAGTTAATACATTTAGATATCTGTGATATGAAATTTATTCAAACGAGAAGTGGTAAGAAATATTTTCTTGCGACTAATTGAGTGGATTGTAAAGGTCTTGTTATCTTTCACGTATTGAAATGTTAAAAGATGAGGCATTAGAAATGTTTCAACATTTCAAGAATGAGGTGGAGAACCCGACTTGATAGAAAAATCAAGGTAAGAGTGATAGAGATGGTGAATGAAGCACCTTTTGGTGATTTTTGTTCACAACTTGTAATTATATCTCAAACGCTCTTGCACCTATTCACCTCAACAAAATGGGGTTGATGAACATAAGAACAAATCTTTAAAAGAAATGATGAATGCATTACTATTAAGTTCTGAACTACCTCAAAATTTGTGGGGGGAAGCAATTCTTTTCGCAAATTATATTCTCAACGAGGCCTCCGCAGAAAACCCGATAAATCTCCCATTGAGTTGGAAAGGATGAACCTTCTTACAGAATGCTTAAAGAAGTGTGGTGTTTGGCTAAAAAGTAGGCGTACTATACCTAAAGGTTAAAAAATGGACCAAAAACAGTTCATTGTGTTTCATTGGACATGCACGCCAATAGTAGTGTATATCGTTTTAGGTTCTTAAATCGGAAATTATCGATATGCATGCCAATACTATTATCGAATCGAGGAATGCATTTTCTTTGAAAATGTATTTCCTTATAATCCACCGGGAGTCGAACTCGAGTAAAGAACTCATGATACTGCAATGGGCAGTAGTCAAGGCCAACAAGATGATGATGAACCTAGACGCAATAAAAGAACTAAAACGTCAAAATCTTTTGGTCTAGATTTTCTAACTTATTTTTTAGAAGATGAGCCTCAAAGCTTTAAGGAAGCTATGTCGAGCCCTGAAGCTCCATATTGGAAAGAGGCTATAAACGATGAAGTAGAATCCATCTTGCAAAATCATACATGGGAACTAGTGGGTCTTCCACAGTTGAAACCTCTACAGGATATAAATGGATATTCGAGAAGAAAATGAAAGCGAGATGAATCTGATGATAAATAGTAAACTTATTATCAAGATTACAAACAAAAAGGCACAGATTTATTTTGATACCTATTCACCAGTAACAAGAATATCATCCATTCGAATGTTAATAGCTATTGTAGCTATACACAATCTTGAGATACATCAAATGGATGTAAAGACAGCTTTCTTAAATGGTGACTTAGATGAAGAAATCAAATGGAACAACCTGAAGGGTTTATTGTTCCAGGTCAAGAAAAGAAAGTTTGTCGGCTTGTTAAATCCCTTTATGGATTAAAACGGCTTACCAATGCGTGGCATAGAAATTTGACAGTGTAATGTTGACAAATGGATTCAAAATCATGAGGTGTGACAAATGTATATATTAGAACATTGAGGCATTAAGATTTGTGGTATTTGTCTCTATGTTGATGATCTCTCATTATGAGTATAATAATAGAAATCATTTAAACTACCAAAGGAAATGTTCAAGCAATAAGTTTGACATGAAAAATTAGGTATTCTTTGATGTTGCATACTTGGGATAAAGATCTCGAAACATCGAGATGGATTTAATATTATCTCAATCACATTACATTGAAAATTCTCAAAAGTTTAAACAAAATGATAGCAATCAATGAAACACGTAGATGTAAATCTACATTTATCCAAAAATAATGGCAAATGCCTTTCTATGAGAATATGCACAAGCGATTAGTAGCCCTGATGTATATCATGGGCGCACCATCTAGACATAACGCATTTGTCGATTATATTGGTAGATACCTGAGTAATCCGGTCGGACCATTTGGAAGGCGATAGTTCGAGTTTTGAGGTATTTGAAATACCAGCCCATGGATTGCACTACTCAAAATATCGGCCCGATACTTGAAGGAATCTTGTGACATGAATTGGATATTAGAGCACTAAAGACTGAAGTCACAAGAGTATGGCTATCTCTTCACACTTGGTAGTGGAGCGGTGTCTTGGGAAATCTTCTAAGCAAGCGTGCATTGCTAGATCCATGATGGAATACGGTTTATTGCGCTAGATAAAGTGTGGTGAAGAGCGAGAGTGGCTTCGTCATTTCTTAGAAGATATTCCAATATGGCCACAACCTGTGCTGCTATCTGCATTCATTGCGATAGTCAATCAACAATTGGAAGGCACAAAGTCATATATAACGTTAAGTCTCAACATGTATTAAATTCGAGAGACGCATAATGCGAAGTAACCGCAACTACTCTAATGGTATTATGAACATTGAATACATAAGGTCGAAAGAACATTGCGGATTACGTTAATCAAAGGTTTGACGGAAGGAAGCGAGTACAGTAAATCATCGAGGGAATGGATTTAAAGCACATGCACTAAAGAGTTGCCATAATGAGATCCCAAGATGAGTTTCAAAGTATAACCGACCTTGTGTGACTCATTGAAGATCACTACTAAGAAGAAATTTCCTTCTCGCTCCTATAGTCATGGAATAGTGATGCCCTGTGAAGGTTAAATAGGGTAAGCCAAGCCACGATTCTTATATCTTGTTAAAGACAAGTGGGGTATAGCAGAATACCTTCCATAAGAAGTAACCTATGTGAGTGAGAACTGGGCCGATTCCATGAGAATGATAAAGGCTAAACTCTCTAGGAGCACTCATGAAACCAGGAATTGTTCTAGGCCAAAATGAACACAACGAACTAATCCGGTGTCAGAAAGATTCTGCGTGAATGTTATTGTCTAGGTTTACACAAATGATTGAATAGTTCAAGACATCAAATGTCATCGACGATCAAGAACCCCCGATATAGCATCGGGCAGATAGTAAGGTTCAAGGCCACAAGCTACTTCCTCATACTAAACAACCGAACTCTAGTGTCAACAAGTTTGCATTAATTTTTACTAATTTCATTCAAGGGAATTGTTTGAAATGGTCAAGCACAATAAATAGAAAAATGTATCTTATATGAAGGTCTACAACAATGAGTCCCACAAACTCTATTCGTGGGTCCACATGGGGAATTGTCTCCTCCGTGAGGAGATGAATATATATTGAGTTGCTCAAACCACATGAAAACAATTAGAAATGTCTGCAAATATTCACCCTTGAAAATGAATCTAAAGGTTTAAGCTTGGTAAAAAGTCAGGTGCTCACATCGGATGGAACAAGACTTTTAAAGGGTATATATACACTACCTGTAGTCGGGTTTCAGTCTCAAGGGACCTCCCGCCTTGTGGAAGGGGGGAGGACCTAGCCTGCTTGTTCACCACACACGCGCGCACGCCGCCGCCGCCCCGCCTTGCACCGGCCCGGTGTCTCGGTTCCTGAGCCAGCCGGCGAGGTTCACCATTGGACTAAAGCCTTCTCCACATGATACCGACCATGTCTCGCAGCCATGAATGTAAATGCACACTACCCATCCCTTGCTTCAAGGATTGTACCGAATGGGGCCATGAGTTGTGTCTATATATAGGCCACACAACCACTGGTTCAGATACACTTTCATACATTCATATTCATTCATTCATTTTAAGACTGAGTTTACATAGCTTCGTTCGACAAACTAAATAAAGAAAGGAAGTGCTTACCGCTGAGATCATTTCATCCCGGAGACAAATTGCCAATAACTCAAGCACCACCCGCTGTAGGGTAAGGTCATTTTGTCTTAAGGAGATTGTGTCCAACACAAGACTCTGTTGATCTCAAATGTGTTCCAACCGATTTCTTTTAATTTTTATTATGTTTTCCCGCAAACACCTCCTCATAGATACTGGATATATGTTCTCAAGAACCGGCTTTTTGGATTTTCAAACGCTTTATTTGTTTATTCTTCGTTCAAGTAATTCCATTTTTTACAAAATTAACTAATGGGGCCACACTCGATTTGACAATGAACATGAAAATTGTGGTGCAATTCTCGGAGCTAATAGAAGCCAAGTATATACGGTCCTAACTTCTCCTCAACTGAAAAAGTTCCAAAATAGCTGAGCAAGCTTTGATTTATCCTTTGAGCAACTGATTGTTGTCGGTATGGTCTTAGTTTTGGCACCCAATCCCCAATTTCAAGCAACCAGAACATCCGTCATAGTATTGGCTGTCCCTCCCATCTGCTCTTGAGCCTAGTAAGGTGGAGTTGTCTTAAAGCTTCTCATCTCTATCCTTGAACTCCCGAGCCACAACCTCCGCTTTTACTTCACCTGGGATATGCTGCACTACTATATGGGGGTTTTTTGGCCGTACATGGCTTCAAAGGGCTTAGTCCCACTAGAAGTATGGATATTGGTGTTATACCAAATTTTTCCCATTGGATCCACCAGGACCACTGTCGGGGCTGCTCAATTGCAAAACAACACAAATAGGTTTTGAGGCATTTATTGACAACTTATGTCTGACCATCTGATTCAGGATGATAGGAAGAAGTCATGTGCAGTGCCCTCCCCTGCCTGCGAAATAGCTCTTGGCAGAATTTACTCATGAATATAGGGGTCCTTGATTACTAAGAATAGATTTAGAATTCCATGAAGGTACACAAATAAAATTGGCAATTTATAGAAAATATAAGGATGTTTCAATGAAAAAATGGCTACCTATTTGTGTGTGTATGGCCCTATCTTGTTTATGGAGAAAATAAATAACCTGAAAACTAAAGAGTTGAGAGTGTGGACATTTTGAAGTGGCTTTGATCAATAGAAACTATAATTTTGACTGATGTTAATCCACTTGCAATAGTGCTAAAGCTATAATAACATGTCAGTACATATATGCTAATGATCATTTAGGAAATAGCAATCAATGCTTGACCCTTTCCCCCATAACAGAATAAGTATTTAAATGAATATAAAATTGATATCCTTATTCCTTTACAGATTCTGATGCTAAATAGACAATATTTCACATTTAGTTCGGGGGATTGACCTTGATATAATCTTATGACTACCTACCCTCCAGCAGATATTTTCCTCTTAAACCTGATATGGTGTCATTGCATATATGTACATAGTTAAGAAAAATAAGTCGAAAAAGTCGATGAGTGAAGAAGAGCAGCAAATCACATTGGAAGTGGGGTTTGTTACAATGCATGAACCAGGTTTTTACATGCATGACTCATTGTTGCCTTGGTCAAATGTAATGGTTGAGATATTTTCGTAGTTGCTTGAGTTTAGGTTCAGTAGTTGGGTCAGTAAAGAGATGGCCTATTAAATAGGGCCATTAGTTGGTTGATTAGCCACTTTGTGAAGTGGCGTGATTTTAGGCTAGAGAGAGAATTTGGGCTGAGTTTAATTCAGCTTAAGCTCTTTGGGTGCATAGTGATGGGAGGGAATTGAAACAAAATCGCTTTGTTTGTGGTTTTCTGTTTTTGTCCTAAACATAATACCCTTTTCTTATTACCTTGGTACTCGATTGGGACTTATCATCAGATCGTGAGCTAAGTTGTAATGATAACAATCAAAGAGCGCATTGCAGTTTGGAAGCTGAGTCTCAAGAACTCATGATTCCGCCAAAATGAAGGCAGAATAATTATGTCATGAAGATAGAGGAAATAACAGTAGGCTTTTTGAAGTTTATTGTTCAAATGATCTAGCTAAGCAAGCACAACCTTCTTTAAAAGCCTTAGTAGTTTAGAGAAAGAAAGTCGTGATAATTTTGAAGGCGGAAAACCATTGTTTGCTTTCCAATTAAACTGAAATTTTTCTATTCTATGGGATGATCCACAGGATTGGTGCACTAGAGTAGAGTTTACCTTGACTATCAAGTCACCCCAAATTTCAAACGCTCCTCAGCTTCTAATTCTTCATTTGAAGGTGTTTCAGGAGTGGTGATAATACAAGAATCACATGGCAATATAAGTAAGAGTGACAAAGAGAAGTTTCTTCATTTGAACCTGAGGACAAGGTTCCAGCTATAGCGGGGGCTATTGATAAGCCAAAAAGGTCGAACAGAAGAGCAAATCACGTTGGAAGTGAGGTTGCAGCTATAATGGCGAACCAGGTTGTTACATGCACTGACCTGCTGCCTTGGTCAGTAAATGTAATGGTTAAGATATTTTCGTAATTGGAGTTTAGGTTCAATAGTTGAGTCAATAAAGAGATGGCCTATTTTATAAGGACATTAGTTGGTTGTTTAACACTATGTGAAGTGCCGTGATTTAAGGCTAGGAGAGAGAGAATTTGGGTTGAGTTGTATTTGTATTTTAGCTCTTTGAGTGTGGAGTGGAGAGGAGCGAATTTGAAAATAAAAATCGTTTGTTTGTGGTTTGTTCTATTCAGAACAATTTTAATTGCTTATTACCCTGCTACTCATTGGGACCTATCACATAGTGTTAAAGAGATTTTTTTCTCTTGATCATTGCAGGATCATGAAGGTTGTATTGAAGGTCTTATAGTTTATACATTTTTAATTTTTTTCCCTTCTAGAGTGTATTTGATTCCTCTATAGAATATGAATAATCTTCTTGAACATTTTATTACTTGAAGTTTCTATAAAAGTTAGTTTTATTCTTGAGAAAATAAGTTTTTATTTTCTTTTTAATTCCATCATTTGGATATGAGTTTTAGAATAGAAGTATGAAATCTTGATAAGTTGTTGTATGGTGTGCTTTTTCATAGTTTTTTTTTATTTGTTCACATTGCAATTGAACTGGAACTCCCCATTAAACCTAATCCCATCCCTTTATTCTCACTTAGACCTCAAATAGAGCCTATATACATAAGATTAATTATTTAAGCACAGATTAATGGTTTTCTATGGTGAATGATACTAATTTTTTTGCAAACTTTGTAATTCTCTTCAATGGTGAGTTCCATTTTAAGTGACTCTATCAAAGGCCTTGATGGCTTCCAGGCTTTCTATCTTCTTTCTTTACCTGTTTTATTCTTGATTTTTTGTTTTCCTTTTTTTCTTGTTGCTATAATTTTATTCTTTTTCCACTTTTCAAATCTTAAGAAATTAAAGTCCTCGTCCATCTTGTTCGATTTTAGACCTCAACCATTTTAATATGTGATATGATATTTATATTAAACTTAAATCCTACAAGCTTGAGCTTTTAAGAGAGTTGGTCGTTTAACATGGTATCAAAGCTGGTTTGGGATAAGGTCTTGGGTTTCGAACAATCTCATTACAATTTATTCCCTATTTGTTGATTTGAAAGTTCATGAAAGACTTTATTTGGTTTGTTTGACTCTTTAGGTTCAGATATACAAAAGTTTTGCAGGCAGATAAGAAAACATTTATAATATTCATATTAAAACCCGGGCATAAGCTTCAAGTTTTTGCAGGTAATCATCGTCTAAACAAATCTGCACTAATTAAGATCTCTTAATTTTGATTCTGTGATTTTATTTTCCTTGAAAACTGGGCTTTAATTCAACACAAGGATGGTGCCAGGTTATGATCATCTTTTTTATTTTATTTATTATTTTTAATAAATCTAGATTGTGTTAGTTTTGCTTGCACTTGTTTATTTGATGAAATCCTAACTTAAGGCTTTGGAGTTGGGTTTCTACATTCCAGTAAGTTGTATTTTGAAATATACATATAGAGATGCATCTGTGTGTGTGTATTTTTTTAATTTAAAATTTTCCAATTAAAAAAATATTTTCTTAGATGATTTGTGTTGCATTGTCTTCGCATTTATTTTAGGGCTCCACGATGGGCAAGTGTAAACCTTGGAATATTTATATGCATGCAATGTTCAGGGATCCATAGGAGTCTCGGAGTACATATCTCGAAGGTATAATGTTAATTTCTAATTTTTTTAATATTCGCTTCTATAGTGATGGGACTCAGGAATTTACTCATATTTATTTCTTTTTCAGTTGTTCCTCTTAGTGATAATACACGTCATTTTTTTAATTAAATATGTCAATGTACCACTACTATATTATTGCAATTGTAACATCTAGCATAACTTTTCTGAATTTAATAATAGGCACGGTCCACAACTTGGATTACATGTGGCTACCAGAGCAGGTTGCTTTCATGGTAAGATAGTTCAATCTTCTGTTCTTGATATTAAAGTTCCATTTTCTGGAGCTTAGCAGTGAAGCTAGCCTCTAGTATTAAGGGATTTGTGGTGCGATCACCCATAGTGGTCTGCATGAGAGCCTGCAATAAATGTCTGGCATTTATGGATGTTAAGAAAGATTTATAGATGTTTACTTATTTTGTTCAATCATCCTTTACTTCATTGACTAGATGACAATCATACTTGGTTTGTGTGCTCAGGTGTAGCAATGGGTAATGAGAGGTCTAACAATTATTGGGATCTGCCACCCAATTATAATAGAAGGAGATCTGAGAGATTTATCCGTGCCAAGTAATTTCCCTTAGTTTCCTACATGAAGGTCTTTTCTAATTGTTCTTTCTTTCTCTTATAATTAGGTTTACATTGAATTCTGTATGTGGAGAAAAAATGGGTTTCAAAGAGAGCAACGCTACCAAATCCAAAACAAAGTGAAAAGAGTTACGACTTCCACAAATCAACAGAAAGTGAAACTAGAAGTGGGGTTCTTAATAGAACAAGGAAACTGTCTCCCTTGAGAATAGAAATTTTTAGTAAGAATATAGTTCAAATTGCCCCCTCCACCTCAGACCTGATGGCAAAGTTTGAATTTCATTATCGTTTTATTTTATGCTCTGTTAAGTAAATTCAGCATTGGTTAATACTCTGCAGGATATTTCAGATGGTCCTATGTTTCTATTCTTATTAAATCTATAATACATTAGTCAGAGAGTAAGAATGTTTACATAGATGCATATATACATACATACATAAACATCTGTCAACTGTGTGGGATGCAATCAAAATTTATAAACCTATCACCAACCAGTACTTCCTGGCTACATAGATAGTGGCAGGTGGCTCTGGTGTCATCCACGGAATGGGTTTTCATCGACTCGTTGATTCTAGCCTGTGGAAAATACTAATACTAAGAAAAGCTTTTGGAAAATTTGTGTTTGAAAGAGGGAATTGAATAAAAGGATTAACTTCACTTAACTAATAAATCTAGGGTTTTGGTTTCAATTGTCATCACACTAATGGAAATCTAAGGGATACCTATAGGGTTCCCAAATGGGGAGTCAACCTATTTGCTCACCAAAACTCAACAAGCTGGTCCTTATTGTTTGAGTTAACACAAGTTCTATGTTGCTACAGATTTGATAACTATAGAGACACCTTTAGGGTTTCACCTAGCTCTTCGCACTCTAGAAAGTGAACAACTGTAAATGGGATGAAGGATAAGTTCAACAACTATTGACATACCATTTTAGCTTGCTTAGTTTTCAAGAGAACTATAACCTAAGGAGTGAAACTCCTCTAGAATTTGTTCTGGGATTTAATAGACATCAAAGAGGCCTGTGCATGGCATCCCTAAACTTACATACATGCTGCCTATTAGTATTCTACAGAAACCAAATCACATTTTGTATTTATAACGCTTTATCCTTCGACTACATGGTGGTGGCTTGATCTCAATTAATCCCCGAGAAAAGGTAACTACTCACATGACGGAGCTGCAAGCATCCATATTGTAAAGAAATTCAGAACACATGAAGATAAACAAAGAAAATGAAACTTTTATTGATAGATTGCAAAACCAAATCAATTCTCCCAAGAGAAGAGAAACATGCATAAATCATTAGATCGCCCTTCGCCTATTTGAGGGATAATAATACATCTGGGCACTTTGGATTGTGTTACACTATCCATACCCTTTACATACAAAAAATAAAGTCTAAATTGTGGGAAAAAAATTCAGAAAAATTCAAAATCTAGATGAAGCAATGCGATTTCGTTTCACATTGGGAGGTAAAGCAAAATTTCACAATGCCCATTTAGTGCAGAATCGGGTGGTGGTAAGCCAGACTTGCTAATCACTAAATTCTTTGACAAAAGTGCCCAACTCATTCTTCAACAAACATGCTTACAAGGCTTCTACTCATCCCGGATTTTCCTGAGCTTCCAAGGTTTGACTAAAGATCCCTAAGATAATGCACCTATGTTTCCAAGAGTTTGGTAAAAAAAAAAAGTAACTAATGGCCTATAAACAAACTGTGAGCTCACAAACATTAGTAACGAGATTAAGGATTTAGCAATTCACATAATTGTTGGGTATGACAATTTATGTCAAAAAAGGGGTTTTAACAGAAGAATTAAGATGCCTTTGAAAAATATATGTCTTCAACTGACTATATCACAATCCCTTAACAATGGAATAAGCTAAACTAGAACCGGTAAAAAATTGATAACTAAATAATCAAACTGAAATAAAACAAAACAAAGCAAACTAAAGCAACCAAAATGAGTTATGAAGATGCTAATATTATCAAGAAAGTATTGAGAAAGATCTACGAACGAGGACCATTGGGATCCTCAAGGTGTTTACTATCTCAACTGATAAGTTTCAAGTGCATGGTGATCAAGGAAAGTCTATCCCCAAATCCTCACACTAAAGTTTTCCATAGGAATCTTGGTGTTAATGTAACTAGATCCCACACATGTGCTGACCAAACTATCCCCAATAAACCTTCAACTCACCTTTGTGTATAGATGATGACTAAAATAGGTTAGAATGCACCTTTTATTTCTTAGCTTCCTAAGGTGTAGGTGTGCAATGACAAGGGTATTTAAGGGAGAGCCCATGTAGCAAAGATTCATTGATGGCTTCCCACCAATTGGTTAAGGACATCATGCATTATATTCCCCTCAGACTTCACTTCGATCTACTCACCATAGATAAGCCTAAATTCCAAGGCACCTACATGTGAAATCAATCAATCTTCTATCCCATACAGTAGTGAAGTCAATGACTCTCAACCAAATGGGGTTTAGGACATTAGACTTTGAAAGGGTCCTCTGGACTATGCCTGAGATTCCAATTGAATCAACTCACTGTCCAACTCCTTTTATTATTTATCTTATTTTTCATTTTTATTGTTATTATTTTCTGAGTAGGTGGGGCACATTGGTTCTCTTTAGGAGGTGTCCCAACACTAGAGTCATAAATAAATTCATGGCCTGAGTGCCTTCATATAGAAAAAGAAGTTGGTAACTAAAATATGTGGTAGGGATCTTAGTGTGTTCAGTGTGTGGCAAGGTCTCTATAGAAATAACCAATAGAAAATCATGGGGACTTTCATAATCAAGTCGCCCTTGGGGCGTGGCCACAAGATCCTTAAGTCCAAGATTTAGCAGACACTGACATATCCCAACTCTACTACTAAATTATTAAGCTTTGTGGAAAATATAGCTGTAATTTTAATTTGATATAAGTTTCCTGATTACTATGAGCTTCCTGATTAGAATCAAATAATGTAGAATATTTTCTTGATTTTAAACGTGATTAATAGGCTTAGTTTTCTTTTTCCTCTATCAGCCTAAAAGTGTATCTTTATATTTCCCTCTGATTCTCTGTAAATGTACTGTCTGATGAATGAGAAATTAGATTGTTCTCTCATATTACATTGTATCGGAGCCCTAGGCGGCTGTTTTTTCTGGAGCTGTTTTTTCCTGGGTTTCAATTGTTTATTTAGCCTTCATTGTTGACATTGTTTCCTTCTTTTCTAGCCTTCATCACTGTTGCAGTTCTTCTTCGGCCTTCATTTGCAGTATTTCTTTGATCTTCATCATTGTTATTGTCTTAGTAGGCTATAACTTGTAGATTTGAGCACATGGCTGCTTCGAGACTTCTATCAAATTTTTTCTGTCATGAGGGAAACTGCATTAACTAAGTGTTGATTGTTAATCTTTTAAGCTGAGTAATCGAATATCTAGAAAACACTAAAAATTTATATGGAAAAGTGCCTCAACACTGCATCTCTCCTAACACACACAGCAGACAAGTAAAGTGACTTGAAAGTCCTGGATATTGATCCCACAAGAAATAGACCTAATGCTTGATTGACTAAGTACCTTAACTAATCGAATTCCCTCAATATTTAAGCTCAAAATCCCTGAAAGACTTATAGAATTAAGTCTACTAATACAATGGTTTAATTAAGAATAAAGAGCAAGAATTTAGTTGAAAAACAAGATCACAATGGAATATGATGTTAGCCGATTAGTGGTCCTTCCAATGTCATGGATTTTCTTGCCCTGATTTGGGTTGATTAGTGCACACATTTGTTGAAGGGTATGTTATGGAACCCACTCATATTTTGGCTCCTAATTTCTCGTTCCTAGTGTCATAGTCACCTCCCGGTCCTTGTAGAATGCTAAAGGTAAATACTTTTCCAAAAATCCATCGTAGGCCTTTTATTGATCACTTCATGGTCCTTACGATAGGAGTCCTAAACTATGTGGGGTATCGGTCACCTCCTAGTCCTTACCCACTCAATGTTACTTGAAGGTCTAGTTAATCTATTTTAGTTTCCACTCTCAATACATTAGTCCTAGTCCCAAACATCCAATACAATTCATTATAATTGATTAAGACAACAAATTTATCACACAAGAACATGAATACATGTGTAAAAACCCATCATAAACTAAAATAGATTTTGTAATCCAACAATCTTCCTTAAGGGTTATTTAGCAATCCAGCATATACAAAACAAACTAAATACAACAAGTTCTCAATAAATACATGGTTCAAAAGAGAGAGGAAACAAATCGAATGAGTGATGTAGAGCCAATCTCCTCAAAATGGTGGATTCATCTTCCTTAAAGCTTGTCTTCTTCCTGATTATTCTCATTCAAGCCTTATTCTCCACCTAAATCTAATGTCAAAATGTTAAAATTAGGGTCCTAGATTTTATATCATAAATTTCGGCTTATAATGAGATCTGTTACTGTCCACTCTGTAACGTCGCGACTTGCTGGTCTCAAGTCGGTACTTGGCTGCAACTGCTGAAGAAGCTCTCTACTACATCACAACTTCTTGGTGTCAGACATCGTACTTGAAGGTGTCATGTCGTTACCCTTAGGCTTCTCCTTACAGTTCCTTTTTCACTTATGAGGCCATATCTTTCTCATCTGCAACTCAAATTGAAGGATCTTGGGCTCTTTGGAAAGCTTGAAGTTAGAATCCATCTCACGCCAAGAGGAGAACCATGGGAGGTTATCCTTTCAATTGAAATCCACAAGAGATCTGCCAGTATGTGGTGTCTGAGAAATTCATCTTTGTCCAAAAATGCCCGGTTGTTTCTGAATGAGATACCTTAAACATAAAAGATGATATAAACAAACAAGTATTAGAAACTTTAAAACATCATAAAAATGTAAATGATAGGTGAATAATGTTCATAAATGAAGTATAAAATGTACCTCTCATTA